>PVIJ01003040.1:18842-63900 GCA_004024925.1 Scalopus aquaticus | reverse complement strand
TTCATAGTGGTTTTGATTAGCATTTCCTTGATTATAAATGATGTTGAGCATTTTTTCATGTATCTGTTGGCTATTTGCTTTTCTTCTTTGGAGAAGTGCCTTTTGAGCTCTTCTACCCATTTTTTGATCGGGTTATTGGCTTTGTTTTTGTTGAGTTGTGTGAGTTCCTTGTAAATTTTTGTTATCAGTCCTTTATCAGATGTATTGTGTGCAAAGATCTTTTCCCAGTTGGTAGGGTGTCTGTTAGTTTTGGTTAATGTTTCTTTTGCTGTAAAGAAGCTTTTTATTTTGATGTAATCCCATCTGTTTATCTTGTCTTTCACTTCCTTCGCTTTGAGGGATGTGTCTTTCAAGATTTTGCTGAGATGTATGTCCTGTAGAGTTTTGCCTATATTTTCTTCTATACATTTTATGGTTTCAGGTCTTACATCCAGGTCTTTTATCCATTTTGAGTTGACTTTTGTGCAGGGTGTGAGGTAATAGCCTAGCTTCATTTTTTTTTTGCATGTGGCTGTCCAGTTTTCCCAGCACCATTTATTGAATAGACTGTCCTTGTTCCACTGCATTTTCTTTGCTCCTTTGTCAAAGATTAGTTATTCATAGATATGTGGCTTTAATTCTGGGTATTTTATTCGGTCCCATTGGTCTGTCTGTTTTTGTTCCAGTACTATGCTGTTTTAATTATTATGGCTTTGTAATATAGTTTGAAATCAGGGAGTGAAATTCCTCCATTTTCTTTCTTTTTAGTTAGGAGGGCTTTTGCTATGTGAGGATTTTTGTGGTTCCATATGAATTTCATCAGTAGTCGAGCTATTTCTTTGAAGAATGTCATTGAGATTTTTATTGGAATTGCATTGAATCTGTAAATTGCTTTTGGTAGGATTGCCATTTTGATAATGTTAATCTTTCCAATCCATTAGCAGGGGATGCCTTTCCATCTTCTTTTGTCTTCTTCTATTTCTTTCAACAGAGTTTTGCAGTTTTCTTTGTATAAGTCCTTTCTGTCTTTTGTTAGATTTATTCCCAGATATTTGAAATTTTTGGTTTGATTTTGAAGGGGATGGATTTCTTAATTTCTTCTTCTTCATATTGGGTGTTTGCATATAGGAAGGCTACTGATTTTTGTGCATTGATTTTGTATCCTGCTACTGTACTGAACTGGTCTATTATTTTGAGTAGTTTTTCTATGGAGTTTTTAGGGTTTTGTATATATATTATATCATCTGCAAATAGAGACAGTTTAATTTCTTCTTTTCCTATTTGGATCCCTTGAATGTCTTTCTCTCGTCTAATTGCTCTGGCTAGGACTTCCAGTATATGGACAAATTCCTAAAACTATACAATCACCCAAAACTAGACAAAGAATATATAGAACACCTAAACAGACCAATCACAAGCAGTGAAATTGAAACAGTAATTAAAAACCTCCCCAAAAACAAAAGCCCAGGACCAGATGTTTCACAAATGAATTCTACCAAACATTCAAAAACGAAATAGTCCCGATATTACACAAACTCTTTCAAAAAATCGAGAAGGAAGGAGTACTACCAAACACATTTTATGGAGCAAATATTACTCTAATACCAAAACCAGACAAAGACAATCCAAAAAAAGAAAACTACAGACCAATCTCCCTAATGACTATTGATGCAAAAACATTCAACAAAATCTTGGCCAATAAGATCCAACAATGCATCCATAAGATAATACACTACGACCAAGTGGGATTTATTCCAGGGACACGGATGGTTCAACATCCGAAAATCAATCAGTGTAATCCAACACATCAACAAAAAGAAAAATAAAGACCATATGTTCATATTAATGGATGCTGAGAAAGCATTTGACAAAGTGCAGCACCTATTTATGATAAAAGCCCTTGAAATCCTTGGGATAGAAGGAACATACCTCAACATAATAAAGCCATATACGACAAACCCACGGCCAATATTATCCTCAACGGTGAGAAGCTGAAGGCCTTTCCCCTAAGATCAGGAACAAGGCAAGGATGTCCACTCTCACCATTACTTTTCAGCATTTGCTAATTTTTAAAAGAATTTTTGAGTGTTTATGAGAGCTATTGGTCCATACCTTTCTCTTTCTGTATTATGTTTTTCTGGAGCCTGCTAGCAGGAATACTGCCTTCATAAGATGGAAGTGGATGGGTTATTTCATTTTCTATTTTCTAGAAGAGCTCCTATAATATTGGAAATATTTTTTTTTCCTGTTTGGTAAATATCAGTGAGGACATTTGGATTAGAAATTTTTTTGTACAGAGATACTTAACAGCAGATCCAAATCCTTAATAATTATTGGATTTTTCATTTACCACCTCCTCATCAGCTCTTTCATATGTTTATATTTTTTAAAGAAGTTTTCTATTTTATTTTAGCTATCAAATTAATTGGCTTTTTAAAGGTGCTCATAGTATTTGATTATTATCCTTTCACAGCTGCAGAATCTGTAACAATCCCCCCCTAATGTTGCTAATTTGTTTCTTTTCTATTTTTGATCAATTTGGCTAAAAATGTCCCAAATTAAGCAATTTTTTCGAAGAACTGCCTTTTGGGTTTATTAGATTATCAATGTGTTGTTTAATCTCCAAACATACAGCAAATTTTAAGAATTCTAGTTAGTCACTGAGTTCTAGTTTAATTCCTTTTGTGTTCACAGATCTTTGCAAGATTTCAATTCTGTTGCTTTGTTTTGTGGCTTAACGTGTGGTCTCTCCTGGTAAATGTTCTGAGTTTATCTTCTCTGTTGCTGTGTGAAATATTCAATCAAGTCATGTAAGATGATAGTTTTGCTCAAGTCTCAGCATCCTTACCAGTTTCCTCTACTTTTTTTGTATAGCTATCGATAGTGGAGTGTTGAAATATTCAACTATGGATTGGACTCATCTGTTTTTCTTTTCAGTTTAATCAAATTTTGTTTCTTATGATGTGAGACTCTCATATTAGGGGCAGACATCTTTAGGACTGTTACGCCCTCTTGATGGACTAACCCCTTTATCATTTCAAAATATCTTCATTTTCCCTGTAATAGTCCTCTAAAATCTACTTGGTGACATAAAAAAGTCATTCTAACGTTCTTTTGATTAGTGCTTATACAGCATACCAATTTCCATCTTTTTTATTTTTCATGTCTGATTTAAATGTTTGACAGGATTTTGTTTTCTACACCACTCCCCCCTCCACCAATACACCCCTGTCCCATCCATAAATTTTGCGTGTGTCAGTGAATGGAATATCATACACACAGTTGCTCAGGGCAGAATCTAGAGATTCCTCTATTCCCCTTTCCCGCATCTGTCAAATAACCTAATGATTCTTTAGAAGTTGTCAGTAATTCATCTGCTTTTCTTCGTATCCACATTACGAACCTAAAATAGGTCAATATCTTTACTATATTAGAGCTCCTGTCCTAGCACTCAATCTTGCCTACCTCCATGCAATTTCCTGCACAGTAGCAAATATGATCTTAATATGTATTACAGTATTACCCAGCTTTCAACCCTGCAGTCTCTCAATGCTCTTGGAACAAATTTCAAACTCTTACCATGACTTAGATGACACTGTGTAATTGGAGTTTTTACTTCCCCTCTAAACCCACCTTTCCTATGGACAATCTTTGTTGCTGCCTGACCATTTGTTTCTTAATTTTACTAAACTCTTTTCCATTTAGGACCTCAGCTTTTGCCTCTGACTGGGATAAATTCACCTTGGGCTTTCCCACTGCTAGCTTTTGAACTGAGACCTCATGCATACAAAAGAGCTATCTCTTCATTAGTTCATACTTTCAACAATTATTTGTTCAGTGCATGCCAGATGTCAGACACTGAGCTCCATGCTGAGAATAAAATAACAAGACCATAGGCACTTGGTATTGGCTCTCAAGGAGTTTACAATTCAAAGACAGACATCATTCAGTGAAAGTGCAAGCATACATCGGTAAAATTCCCGTAGAGAAAGGGAGCACAACTCTATGGAAACCTAAAATAAACCTGAAATAGACTGATTTTCTTGAAGAGTTTCATGACCATGATCTGAAAGGGGAGTAAGAGTGAAACAGCAATTGATGAATTCAGTAGAGATGAAAAACTTATCAATTTGAATTTTTAGTTCATATCCACATATTGTTAACAAGATACATTTTGACAATTCTAATTAACTACCTCATGATTGGTAATTAGTTACAACTCTTAATTTGGCACAATTTGTCATATATCTAAAAGCAAAATTATAGGTTTACTAGTTCAAATGGAGAGGAATGATAGCCACGATATAGAAGAGCTAGAAAAGAGTAATAGTAAATTTTAAAAAAGAAAAATTTTGATGCCTAATTTGCAAGACATATAAAAACTCAATTATATGGTTATAGAGATTGACTTTGTGAAAGCAAGATAGACTTGCACTTCCAATAACACATTTAGGTCTTATCCAAATATGGCAACACAAGCCAACTCTTCTTTTCACCTGGGCTTAAAACTAGAGGTGTAATATATTATTACAACAGATGGAGATATTAGAATATTTCAAATTTGTTTCTGAGGTTGTCACTGCAAATGAACTGGGTTGTAGATAAAGCTAATAATCCAGTAGAGGTATGAAATCATTTGATATATTCCATCGAATTTACTAAAAAGATTTTACATTCAAGCCCCATTTTTCTTCTGGCTCTCAGCCAGAAGTGATTTCCTCACTTACAATGTCCTCACTGATTATCTTCTGTATTTGCTCAAATTCTACTTATTTTTTAAAATTAAGCCTAAAACTAAACTCTTTTTCCTCAACCTCTCCTATCTTTATAAAAGTTTCTCTGTCAGCACATACACACATTCTTTGTTTTTTATACAAAAACACAGCAAAACTGGGTTTTTAACTTTGTTTTATTTGTATTTTGTATAGCTCAAGTTTTTACTGGGCAACATGAAACCTATAAATTACCATTGATTTCCAGGCCTGCTAGGGTAGCTGGGGAAGCATCACCTTATTACCATACTTAGCAAATGAGTCCTTCAGCTCTATGCCTGGAAGTTTCTTGACCTCAGGTTGCAAGAGTTTTTAAAGAAGTACTAGTGTGAGTTTAGAGCTGTGTCCTCACAATCTCAAGTTATACCGGTAAACTATTAGTTGCATTTTACAGAGGGTCAACTCTGTCCAAATGTAAGATGCAAGAGAGAGTTAAGGTTTCCCATCTGCTCAGGGCAAACAGGAAGAGGTTTAAAACTAGTGATGACAAACACTCAGCACCACTTCCACCTGAGTCTGGATTTTATCTTAAGAACACTTTTAAATACGACCCAGCAATACCACTTTTGGGAATCTACCCAAAGGACACAAAAACACTAATCCAAAAGGATACATGCACCCGTATGTTCATTGCAGCACTATTTACAAAAGCAAAGGTATGGAAACAGCCCAGATGGCCAAAAATACATGACTGGATCAAGAAGATGTGGTACATATATACAATGGAATACTATTCAGCATTCAAAGAAGATAAACACATGCAATTTGCAGCAACATGAATGGAACTAAAAGGGATCATGCTCAGCGTAATAAGCCAGAAAGAAAGAGAAAAATATTGAATGGTTTAACTTATAACAGAAATATAGGGAAACCAAATAGGAGAGAGACACTCAGCAAGGGAGGGGGAGGATAAGGGCACAAAATAGAGTAGAAAAGGACACAAGGGACCACGGAGATGGGTCACGGGTGAACTGGTAGTGGGTCACCCAAGGAGAATACAAAATGTAAAAGAGATAAATAACAATAAAAAAAAGAAACCTAATTAAAAAAAAAGAATGTTTTTAAATAAAAGCAACATTTTTTTTAGTGAGTTTCGACTGGTGGCGCAACGGGTTAAGTCTCAGCACTATGAAGCTATCAGCAGCCACTGCAGCACAATTTCAATCCCTGGCCAGGGAGCTTCCCACATGGTGCAGCAGACCTCTCCTGCCTTGCCTGCTGCTCCCCTAAGCAGTGCATGTCAGTCATTCTGCCTGTTCTGCTCCCCAATCTGTCTCTGGTGAATCCTCTCACCACCCCACACCTCTGGCCTACACCCCAGTTCTTGCATGCATCAATAAATAAATCTTATAAAAAAAGAAATATGGCAATAGCAATATATGCTACTGGAATTCCAGGTCTTTGGAGGAGAATTAAAGACACAATGAAGAAAGCCATGAGGAATTTAAAAATCTTAATAGTGTTTATGTTTTACTTGAACAATTATTAAAATTGAATACGAATTTATCTTATTTAATGTAATACATGTGTCAAAACTAATATTTTTAAAACAAATTGGGTTAAATAATTGCTTTCTTTATGTTATAGACAAACATAAATTCAATGAAGCAGTGAGTAGCTAATTCCTTAAAATCAAGAAAGAATTGTCTTAGCAATAAACAGTTATCCTAATAGAGGCAAATTTCTTATGAGTGACAATGTCCAGAGCAGAAGTAGCAATTCTTATGTGACTGACATTGAAGCCATTCCAAAAAATATAAATAAATAAAAATTTAAAAGAGAAGGAATATTGAACTAAATGGCAAAAGTGTATCAAATAATAAAGCTGATTTTTTACCCCACCTAACCTCCCACAACATTATTTGCTGCATGAGAGAAAGAACAAAGATCACCTTGTTCCTCAACAATGAACTCAGTATTTTACAAAATAAGGGTATTAAAAACTGAACATATTTCAAAACACTAAGCAGCCTTATCAAATCTCATTAAGTGGTAAGGTGAGCCTGAATTCCATTAAGCTTGAATTATTCATTTTACATTTTAGTAGAAAATGCAGACCATGGGAGTAAAATGAGAACAGACAGTTTCACACAACTAGGGTAAAGGAAGGAGATGTGGGCGACACTGTCTAGAGAAAACAGTCCCTTTTCTGAAGAGCAACATGGCTAGTTCCAGATCTATGTACCAGACTTGGAGTTTCAGAATATGAAAGAGAGTGAGATGTAAATGTAGAGAGAATGAGATTGCAGAAAAGAAAATTAAAATTGCCCATATCCTATTTTAAATCATCAGGAATTCTAAATTTTGGGGGTAAGATGTATTTTAAAGGAAGCAATCAGCAATGTCCCAGAATTGAAAAACTATAGTGTTAGAGAAAGTGTGAACTCCATTGAACTTTTAAAGTAAAACCTCTATCAGCAATTTATCACACTTAGCTATTTAAAGTGTGAATATTAAATATATGCTATGATTCATTTGAGACATTTTTATAATTTAAAATAGAAAGCTATTGATTGGTTACCACTGCTACTTAGGGAACAAATTGATATATCACAATATAAGTTTTCAATTTAGCATATTAGAAGCACAAAAATAGGGCCTCCCCGGAGCTGTCGGCAGCTGTGACGCGAGTTCGACACCCAGCCGGGGAGAATCCCACATGGCGCAGCAGACCTCTCCTGCCTCGCCCGCTGCTCCCCTCAGCAGTGTAGCTCTGATCTGCCTGTTCTGCTACCCTCTCTGTCTCTGGTGAGCCCTCTCGCCGCCCCACACCTCTGGCCTGTACCCCAGCTTGTATGCATAAATAAAATAAATCTTAAAAAAAAAAGAAGCACAAAAATAAACCATAAATGTCAATCTGCCTATAATCACTATTAACATATTGTAATATACTTATTACAATACAGGTACCAATGCCACTTCCTTCCCAAACTCTATTTTGAGTACTTTTGCTGCCCATTGGTACAGTAATGCTGACAGGTGCAACACACAAGCTCGTTCTTCAAACTACTGCTTATTGGGCTGTGAATGAAAAACTGATGAAGGTGGATGAATCAGATCCTCTCCAGAAACGGAATGATGGCCTCTGTTAGCTGTGGATAACTGATCTATAAAACCTGTAAACAACACTTTGGGTCAGGCAGTGTGCTGGCCACATGCAGGTGTAGAAGGAGCAAGTCTAAAGATAGCTAGCTATGAAGTACATGCACAGAAAGAGCAAAGAGAGAGGTTAGGAGACCCACAGACACTGTCACCTAAAGAGAGGAATGGCAACCTGGAGGCCAGATGGAAGTACTGCCACATTTCTGTGACATCCTAATAAATTCCCTCTATCTAAGCAAGCTAGAAAGGGATTTTATTCCTTGTAACAAAAGGATCCTATGACATCTAATCTCTGCTCACATAAGGGGATGGACAGGTCAATGGCTAATTCAAAGCTTAACAACTACTCTTATTTTACACTGATTTTTAATGCTTGAGAGCTGTGTATCAGAGCTGTCAATTCTGATCAATAAAGAGTTATCAGCCAGTCCACACCGGTAAGTGAATGAACATATAAATGACAGAATAAATATCAATAGAGCATTATTGAGAGTACTGGAATATTTGAGTCAATCTTACTCTTTGTTAAAATGGAGTCATCTTAGTTTTTTTTTCCTTCTAACATCCTTTTACAGCTCAAATGAAAATCAATTTAAACATTATATTTCACAATATTTCTTTCACAGTTTTCTTTGCCAACGATCATTTTATTTTCCTACTGTCTCAACATTTCCCTTTGCTTCTGTATGTTTTAATTATTAATGGTATTTGAAATACCACCATATTTAAAAACAGACTTGAAAATCATGAAGTGAAACACTTCTCACCTCTGCTGCTGAACATTTTATCTTTGTTGCTGAATTTTTTAGATAATAGATGTTGAGCAGAGATATAATCTTATCACTATTTTTAGCATCCACTAAAAAACTCCAGTTCGTCTGAATTCATAGACCTTTGAATATTTTCTGAAAGTTTACATTTATTTCCTATTATTAAGCTAGCTAGGAAGGACTTTTATTCATTTGTAAGTTATAATCATAAAAACACCTCTTGAAAAATGTCATGTGTAAAATTTATTATTAATAGATTTACAAGTTTGACCAGGTACATTTATTAGATAGAATGCAAAAGCAGAATCCTTTTTCAATGCTGTATATTGATAGCATGGGCTGAACCCATAGCCATGTCTGACAAACACTTCTTAAGTAAATAAATGAATCACAAAATGTGTCAATAGATAGGAAATAAAAATAAGACTTTTAAACATCAATTATAGCACTGAGTTGTTACATGTCTTTAGGCCTGTAATTGATTGCTTTTATCCTTCAATCATTCATTTTCTAAATACTCAGTAAGTTTCCACTATTTAACCAGTAAGTATGGTTGGTAGTAAGGACATTAGTATGAATAGATAATAGATGGTCCTCTCTATGAGCTCATTTTGAAATGGTAAACTGAGGAGTGTAAATCCTTTGCATGACAAGATGATAGCTAGTACAAAAGTTGAATGCAAAGAATGTTAAATATAATTAGATCAAGGAGTTCCTTATTTCTGAATATATAGATTATGTAAATACAGTTGTCTGTCGTCTGAAACTGAAAATAATACCGATCCTATTAATAACATGATTCTTCCTATACACACCTATGATAAAGTTTTATAAATTAGGCACAGTAAGAGATTAATAACAGTAACCACTAATAGAATAGAACAATAATAGCAATACACTACAACAGAAGTTAGGTAAATGTGGCCCTTCTCTCTCTCAAAATATTATAAAATTTAACCACTATTTTCAGATCCCAGTTGACTGAAAGTGTGGGAAAAAAAAAACACACATGAGGGAGAACTTCCATAGACTATTCCTCATATGAAGTCATGTATTAAAGATCACTGAGGTACTGACTAGGACATTAAAAGGGTCTCATTTATTAGATGGCTAAATATTTTTAGAGGAACTTCAACTTTCTTGTTCATGTATAAAAGTTTCCTTTAAAACAAATTAATATAAGCACTACAATTTATGTAACAATGAGACTAGCTGTTCATAGTCCTTTAACACATGTAGATCAAAGATCTCTTTCATAATACATGTGAATAAGGTATATTTGAGTGCTGAAGAGCCCTGACATTGGACTCAGACAAAACTGGGTTTTGGCTCTACTCCTGTAAATTACTAACTGTGTCATCTGCCCTATTTGGTCAGGAGCAAATTGTTTTCACCAACATTTGGAAACAATGAACTGACATCAAGAAATACAGTTCAAACAGGCAAACTGATGCCTCCTATAAATTTTTTATCTCTCCTGATCACACATAATAAATACTGAACTGATTCCAGTTTCTAATTTATATTATGGAGCACTCATAATTTTAATTGACCTCATCAGAAACACTAAAAGTATTGCTTTATGATTCCTAGCTTAAAATTTCTCTGACATCAAAAACAGGGAATTCTGAATCTTCAAGACACAATAATTCAACACGAGTTTACTATTTAACAATTGACTCCGAATATACAAGCTGTGTCAATTAATGAAACACAGATTATTGCAAGCTTGATGATACATGCTTTGACAGGGAAAATAAAAGTAATTATAATATCAAGCCCATGGAAAATGTTTAACTTTGGAATTTTTTATATTAAAAAATTAAAGACTATTACATTTAGATTCTTTAGACTCTTATAATGAAAGTTTCCATGTTACAACATAAAAGCAATATTCACATATACCATTTTTTATAGAGCCTTAATGGTCAAAACCACTTTCTTAAAGAGTATCTCATTTAATTCTCACAATAATCCAGTGAATTTTATTTTTAGTTTTTAAAGGAAAAACAATGTCAAGAAAGTAGGCTGCGTAACATTACAGTTAGCAACATGGTCTGCTGACTTCATGTCTAGGGTTCTTTCGCTCACCCAGATTTAGTTTTAGGGTGAATACGCTGACAGATATTTAAATGCTCACTTTAATCTTCCCTTTCAATCAGACATCCCTACTTCTTAATTATACTGTCAGATTTCTAACACACCTAAGTAGATCTTATAGTAAATCTGCCAAGAAATAGACTTCTTTTTTTTTGCTACTCCTGGATGAAACTGACTTTTACAATGAATGTAAGAAGAAAATTCACTAGATCATGATCTTCCTAAAATCATAGAAGTGAACCTATTATAGAAGTGAACCTAAATGAGAGATTACATATGAAATGACTATTGTAGAAAATTCTCTAGAATGTTTAAAACAATTGGAGACTCAATATAATTTAAGAATTAAGGAGCACTTAAATATTTCACAATCTATTTAATTCTGTATGAAATTCCTGTCTTAGTACCAAAAATTATGAGTTATTGCTATTATCCATATACTTTCAGGAAACACACACAAACAATGTGCATAAGGGGAGAATAGTCTCTTTCCTCATAAAGTAGAAATAGCATTTAAAAAGAATGTAACTAAATGCTACACATTATATTCTTAACCAAAAAAATATCCTAAGTGCTAAGAGCTTTTCCTCTGAAGATTTCTCAACACAAATTAATGAAATAAGACAACTGAGTTATCAATGAACACCATAATTACCAATACCAAAAATGACAAGGTACTGACTTAATGAAAGGTCATAACAATTCAAGTGAGCCTTAAATTTCCATTAGCCACCAATATCAAGACCAAATATTCTGTTAACTTCAGAACACTGGAGAAGTAATAGACTTTTTCTTCTCAGGAGCTGTCCTGAGTTATGCAGTTACCTGAAGTTTCTTCCCCTTCCTGCAAATCTTGCTTTAAGTTTATTCCTGACCTTCCTCCGAAACACTTAAAGCACTCCTCAGAGACTAGGTAAGAAATAGGAGAGCCCGTCTAAAATACTGAAAAGTAGTATCAACTTACTTAACATTGCATGTTTCTGTTGGTCATTAAAATCAAGAGCACAACAATGTAAAAGATATAAATAAAGAAAATTAAAAAAAAATCAAGAACATTCATATTAGGCCTTACTGGGGAGGAAATTTTTTCTCACGAGACTCTGCTAGAATAGTAAAAGGGAAATGTCCTAAAATTAAAGGAAAGTAGCTTTGAAATTAAACTGATCTGGATTAGACACCCCTCACTCCCCGCCTATGTTTCTATGCATTTTGTGGTGGTATGACTGAGTAATTTATTAATTCTTTAATCTTCACTTTACCCATAGTAAAACTGGAATCACTGGACTCATCTCACAACATCATCTCCAGAATTTCTCAGCATATAGCAAAGTTATTAGCATGAGGGAAGCATTAAATAAATATCACCTCCCTGTCCCAGTCCATTTGGTATTAAAAGCCACACGATTAAATACCTTGCACTGCACAATATTCCAAAAGTGACAGTCTCCTCTGATCACCTCATTTGGCTCTGGGGTGTTTCTAGAAACACTGAAATCAACTACACGGGATCCTTGCAATTGGCATTGCTTGCATTCTGATGATAGGCAATGAGACATTTTGGATTTTTTATTGAACTATAAAAAGATTATGTTCAAGAATAAAATAGAAAAATATATTCAATGTTTGAATAAGCACTCTCAAAGACTGGCCATTTTAAAAACTGGGAAAGAAATATTTTACATGACTGAGGTTAAATGGTTTTAAAAGTTTATTTTCTTTTCAGGTGAAAGTTTCTAATTTTTATATGCAATTGCATGACAATTCTTTTTATTCCACTTATCCAGATACTACAAGTGGCTTACAAAAAGAAGTTACAAAATTTGTGCAAACAGTTTAATGTTACCTCATTGTCCACTCTGAAAGATCTTGTAAGATGGTATATTTAGTTGTAAATACTTCAGTGAAATAACGTAATTCATTTTTTCTTGCCAAAATTATGGCTTAGACCAAGATTACATAAAAAGATAAACCTGGGGCCTCCCTGGTGGCGCAGCGGTTGAGGGCTACGCTGTGGAGCTGTGGGCAGCACGCTATGCGAGTTCGACACCCAGCCAGGGAGAATCCCACATGGTGCGGCAGACCTCTCCTGCCTCCCCCGCTGCTCCCCTCAGCAGTGTATTTCCCATGATCTGCCTCTTCTGCTCCCCACTCTGTCTCTGGTGAACCCTCTCGCCGCCCCACGCCTCTGGCCTGTACTCCAGCTTGTATGTATAAATAAATAAATCTTTAAAAAAAAAAAAGATAAACCTATTGGAAATGTATGTGTTATAGTAATTCTATATATGCCATAAAGCTATTGAAGTATTTGACATATTCTTATTTTGCATGCTGATACAATTAACTTGTTTTAAAAACATTTTTGAAATAAACTAAAAAAATTTGAATGGAGACAAAAATGTTTTAAATTGTATTATTGTATATTGAGTTTACAACTCTGTGTAAGATTTAGGGGTATAGGTTCCCACCTCTTCAAATGAGTGTTACCACACCATGTCAGCCACGAATTAGAGAGAAAAATCTTTTTTAAATGTTTTGATTATATTGTTGACAATAATTTGTAGAAAACATTACCATCTACCTGCTCTGTACTTTTGCGTGGTCAATATCAGATCTAAATAGGGGAAATGGAGCCAAAATTTTCAGTTCCCTAAAATTTACCGGTTATTTCAAAGCCAGTGCTGCACTCTAAAGAATATAATCTGAGTCAGAATCAGTCATCAAGGTTGGATTACGGAATCATGTTCTACACATTCTGAACCATGGAGACAAGACTGAGTACAAAGTAAGAAAGGAAAATGAGTAGGCCGCAAAGCATGGTGGTATCCTGATTACCTACTATTTAGGTTTTATAGACTCAATAGTTTGGATTGGCAGTTTAAAGTCCAGGATGAAACAGCTAAACTCTGATATTAAGAATCATTAAAATAGGAAGCAATTTAAAATGGCAGTTACATAAATAATTTCCTGTGGAAATGATCTAGTTTGGGAAGTTCAAACAGCAGTTGTCCTTAGAGATAATTTAGAAACATTGCAAAATGAAACTTGTGCTTAAACTAAATGTACTGCATTTTGAGGGTATAAATGTTGATGATTCCTATTTTCAGAAGTCAAAAAGTGGTCTGAGATTTTGCATATATTAATATTTTACAAAATTTCTGTAGAACATGCTGCTGCAAATTCTACAGATTAAAGACTGACATTAGCAATTACACCAGAAGTAGATAAGACTGTGTTTAAGGATAATTTACAGTTATTCAGTAATATCATGTAGCTCACTACCGATAATATCCTTACTGAGTACTTCTGTATCATGAACTGTGTGTTACATTATTTAATCACCACACAAATTCTCTTAGACAGGTATCTTTTGTTCTCATTTCAAGGGTGAGATTTAGAAAAGTTAGGTGAATAATTCAATATTAAGATCCTAGAAAGTGGCAGGTGAGATAATAAATTTAAATATTAATCATTTCCGGAAGTATCATATCAAATTTGAGAAATAAAAATCTGTTGAAAATATAATAATGACTTCCAGACTATGGCTGAACAGGTGAGATTAGGAAAAAATAAACACAGTAGGAAAATTTATAGATGAGAAACTAAAGTTCTCATAGAGAAAGCAGTATTAAGATCAATGACTATTATACCTGCAAAAGGTCTTATAAATGTTTACTCTGTCACTTAAAATAATTCCCATTTATTGAACAGTAGTTATTGTATGCCAAACCCAGTATTAACCACTTTTTATAATTTTGTTCAGATAATTTACCCCATAAGTCATGGTGAAATAACGGCAGAGTCAAATTCAAACCAGAGAAATCAATTTGCTCCCAAAGTCCATACTCTCAACCACTGTGTTATAATGACTAGGGGCATTTATACAACTTAAACCTTCCCAGGTTACATACCAGGTTTGGCTCACTTGGAAACCTTCAGGCATCCCTTCCCTCTGTTGCACATGAAATATTTCAAAAATTGTTATACATTACATATAGATGAGTATGTTTTCCCTGTGGTCTAGGCTGCCAACTATGCATTTGATCTCTTTCTATTTATGTCTCAGAAATACTGACTCACCTTGAATCTCCAGATTTGAAATGCAGAATAAATTGTATACTGAGAAGGAAAACATTTGGGTAGCCTTTATTCCTCCACATTATTTCCACCCAAGATAAATTCATGTCATGGTCAGAGCAACTAACTGTTTCCATTAATCATGGTAGAAACCAGAAAGGAGTTCTAAGTCATGCAAAGGCTCATCTGCTTCATCTTCCCCAAGTATCCCACAGTAACTATTCCTATTCCATCATGTTATTCAACTTTACTGTCTTTTCCCAGATCCAATTCTCTCTTTTGTTAATTTCCTAAAGTAGAATGATTAACAATGTACTAAATTTTAACATATAATTTTGACATTGAGGAAAAGATATGCAGAAGATAATTTATATGCACTAGAAGAACAGATAAACAGAGTTCACAGGGATACATTTGCATAACCATAATAGATATATTTTCATCATAGCCAATTTCAAGGAGATAACCTTGCCATTCTATTGTTACTGACTTTATAACAGTAGAGACAACATAGTTTTTTTTTTAGCAATTACAGTTTTCATAAAACTGTGTTGCAGTTATATTTTAAAAGAAAAATGTTTGTCGTGAAACTCCCCATGCACTAAGTGTTAACTCGCAATACTTTTTATAAGTAGCAAACTATCTTCATATACAACAGCATGAGTTTAATAATAAACATAATAATATACCAATGCATTTTTTGTGGTAGACTTTTTTCCTATCCACCATGTATCTACTTAGTTAATATAACTTCTAATTTATAACAAAGCAAAAATATTTCAGAATAGGTTGTGACATCAAACACCATCCACAAATAGTAAATATATTTTTTAACTCTTACCCAGTTTCAGCTGGACAAGCATAATCTGCAACAGCTCCATTTATCTGGGATTATTTTTGAGTAAAGTTGACGTTTACTGGTCTTTTCAAGAAAGAGTCCAAGGAAAAAGTTGTAAGTAGTAATGACAAAAGGTGCTCAAGAGCACCATTTACAGTGAGCTGAAACACAGAAGGAAACAAAAAGGAACAAAAATCTGTTAACCGACCTTCATATTTATTTCCTTTTTTCTTTTGAATTTTATTGATATAACATAACATTGTAACATATAAGTTTCAAGTGTGTATCATTATAAATCAAGAACAACATACCGTATTAAGTTCATCAATAAAAGTCCAATTCCATCCTCTACCATATAATTGGCCAATTTTACCCAATATCCACCCCACTCCTTACCCTTCCATTTTGGTAAGCACTGATTTAGTTTTACAGTCTAAATGTTTATATCTGTTTTATTTAGCTCATTCATTTCTTTGGCTTTTTTAAATGTCCAACATGAGTGACATTATATGGTGTTTGTGTTTTCATTTGACTTATTTCACTTAACATATTACCTGCTCGTTCCTCCTTCCATGTTGTTGCAAAGGTAGGAATATTTTTAATAGCTGAGTAGTATTCCCTTGTGTGTGTGCATAATTACTTTTTAAATATGACTTAATACATATTAAACCACATGAATGGCAGCTTTAATCTTGTCTTCAAATCAACAGGTCAGGGGCAGGCTATGGTAGTCACCAAAGCACACACTCCAGGTCAGATGCCCAGACTTCACGTCACAGACCAGTCACCTACTTTGCACCTTTGGGTACAATATACACATCCTCTAAAAGGACTGGAAATGAAAAAAATTAATATAGATAGAGTACCTTTATTAGTGTCTAATAAAGAGTATTTTGTTGTTGTTGTTGTTGTTGTTGTTGTTGTTGTTGTTGGGTTAGCATTTACTTGAAATGAAAATGATGTTGGAAATCAGAAGAAATATTCCTTCCAATGTTAGTACCCTCCAGGCTCTGTATTATTACTGGTGTTCATTGAGGGGGCATTGGTTTATAGCAATGTATATGATTTAGCAGTGTAGGATCACACCCTAGAGGTGTATGTTACAACAACACACCTACCACCAAGGCACCCTCAGTTCTCCATCACAGTCACTTGTGCCCCTCCTAACTTTGCTCCCCTTTCCCTCTGGCAGCCTCAATTCTACAGTTAAATTTCTATGATTTGGGCCTCCCTGGTGGCGCAGTGGTTGAGCAATGCGCTGCGAAGCTGTCGGCAGCGCGTGATGAGGGTTCAACGCCCAGCAGAGGAGAATCCCACACGGTGCGGCAGACCTCTCCTGCCTTGCCTGCTGCTCCCCTCAGCAGTGTATTTCTGATCTGCCTGTTCTGCTCCCCACTCTGTCTCTGGTGAACCCTCTCGCCACCCCACACCTCTCGCCTGTAACCCAGCTTGTATGTATAAATGAATCTTAAAAAAAAAAATTCTATGATTTGTTACTGGTTTGTTTTTGTCTGATTCTTTGTTTTGTTTCTCTATATAAGTGAGGACATCTGGTATTTGTCTTTGTCTTTGTCCTTCTGACTTGTTTTGTTTAGCATTATTTTATTTTTTCCCTCTTTTTTTTTTTCTGTTCTTGGTGCAACCTCAGGAAGGAAAATAAAGAAAACAGCCAATTACTGAATGCACTGAATAAAACACCAAGTTGTTGTTTTACACAAACAATCTCCCTAAATTCTCAGATGAGAAGTTAGTATTTGTTTTGCAAATAAAGAAACTGATTCAGGGAATTAGTAGCATGCCAGAGTTAGGCAACAAGAGCAGGACAGTTGGGACTTAAAACTATGTCTTTCTGAATACTTTTTTATTTGAGAGATTATCTGGCATATGTGATGTTGCTCAAAGCACAACAACAAATATATCAAATTTAACTCACTATGGATTTACTATAATATTGTACTTTTTAGAAACTCTCCTTAGGTTTACTCAAACTATGCTATAGGATACAGACTGAGAAAAAAAATGGCCAGTGAAATTCAGCACAGAAAGCAAACTGAGACAACAATGAAAGAAATTATTCTATCGGGCCTCCCGGGTGGCACAGCGGTTAAGCGCTGGGCTGTGGAGCTGTCGGCAGCACACGATGCGAGTTCGACACCCAGCCGGGGAGGATCCCACATGGCGCGGCAGACCTCTCCTGCCTCGCCCGCTGCTCCCCTCAGCAGTGTATTTCTGATCTGCCTGTTCTGCTCCCCACTCTGTCTCTGGTGAACCCTCTCGCCCCACGCCTCTGGCCTGTACCCCTGCTTGTATGTATAAATAAATAAATCTTTAAAAAAAAAAGAAATTATTCTATCTCTGTATCATGACAAAATTCCTTTATAGTGGCATTTAACTCCATTAAGAGATAACAAAAGGCAACTTGTTCAAATTACTTACAGTGAAATTTAAAAAACGAGATTACTAAAATCAATTTGGTAAAAATATCTAAAAAAGTAAAAATTACAATAAAATTTTTAATCATAATTCTACCAATCATAGTATTTCTAATATTATGCTATATTTCCTTCCAAACTTTTTCTATGGTTAGCTTTTTTCCTACACCTATACCACAATACTATATCCTGCTTTTTTGAATACTATAACAGAAGCAGCTCTGTTTTAATACCTGGTAAACATTTTTTATTAAATAATGCAATAATATTTATTTTATACAAAATTTCACTTTTAATATTTCTATTGTGAAGTACAAATTCATAATCCATTATTGACCATACCAAACTCTAAAAAAGTCTCTTAAAGATTTACCAGTTTCTCTTTTGGCAGGAAATCCTGATCTCATCTCAATTAATATGAAGTCACTTACCATCACTCATGACACATTCAATATGAATATTCTCATAATTTTCAATAGAAACATTAATGAGTTTGATTATGGGGTTCTGCCCTAGAAGCCACTGGGACTATTATATAGCTTAACCTATAATCCCCATTTTGCCTTTCTAAAATATTGAAAGGTCTTATCTGAAATCCAAGAGTTTGTATAAGCAGTATGGACCTTAAATAATACTAATACAATTATATGTGGTGCTTACCATTTGCCAGACATATTATCTTAACTGCTACACATAGACTAACCCTCCTTGCACCCTGACGAGATAGATGCCATGACAACGCTGAGGAACTGGGAGTCTCAGAAACTGGCTTAAGCCAACATAGGTAACAGATGACAGAACATGACTCAAACCCAGAAGGTCTAACTCCAACATCTGCATTCTTAATCACTGTGCTTCACTTCCAAAAACTGAATTACTAAATCAATAAACATCTTTAAAATCTCAACATATACTGACAGACTGTCTACTTAGATTATAATATTTCTATCACTAGTGATTGTGAATAAGAAGTGGTTTCTTATCATTGTTGTCATTGCTTGTAATACATTTTTAAAATTTCTGGTATTTGGAGGGCAAACAAAATTTTGTGGTGTGCTTTAATTTTATGTGTTTTTTTTTGTGTGTGTGATCATGTTGAACATAGTTGCAGATTTTTGTCATTACATTTTCTCTTCCTCTAATGATCTTTTCTTAGTTATCCTTAGCTTTATCTTTAACCTGGTTAGAGTTATAATTATCACTTGTATATTTCTGTCCCACATGCTAACTTCCATGGCCTCTTCCCAGCTTGTCATAACAGCAGTCACCCGCGGCTGTTGCCGTTTCCCACCTGCTGGGTCTTGGTTACTCTAGGCTCTGCCTACCCGGATTAAGTCTCCTTTTTTTCCCTCTCTTCCTCAACCCAAGTTTTTTTTTCCTTCTCTCCAAGTTTTTTTTTCCCTTCTCTCTCCCAACCCAAGCACAAACTTGGGAACTCCTAAGATAAATTACTTGGGATGTCTTGAAATGTTTTCTCATGACGACTCCTCCTTATTAGTTAATCTCAAGCCAGAAATAGCCCATAATTTCCAGCAACATTTGCTATCTTTCAGAACTCCAGTCTTTCTAAAGTTCATTCTTCCCAAATCTGCTGTATCCTACTAACTTTTATCATCAGCTGCTATCTTAGGAATTTTCTTTTCACTTAGTGAACACATGTTCATTATGTGAATAGCTCACGCAACATTTCAACCAATGTTTTTATCAGTATTTCTATTTTTGTCAGTATTTCTATTCAATTTTTCTCTTTACGGAGAATGAAAGCCAAAACAACTTTATTTGCTACAAATAATCTTCAAAAAAATAAAGTTCAAATTTTTAGCAATCCAAGCTGCAGATGAGACCAGTTCAGTCAGTCCTGCATGCATGTTTGTCTTTAATGTGTGCATGCTCAACTTTGAGGTTTTTAGGCAAAATACTAAGGCAACAACAATAGTCTTATTGAAAACCCAATATACTTCCTTACCTCCAAAATTTTGCCACATGTTGCGCTCTCTGACAGAAATACTTTAGCCCACCTCTAATGTCAAGCCACCACCTTCTCAGCTAAGTGATGCTCATTTTCCAGGAAACAGGGCAGAGCTTACCTCGGGCTCCCTGTGCCTGACTTTTCTCTCTCCCAAGCACTGTGTGCCTGTTGTTTCCCTTCTTTGCAGCTATGCTGCCAACATCAGCACACTGCCTATGATCAAAAGAACACTCAATAAATATTGGTTGAATTGATTTGATTGAAAATGTGAAACTATATGAAGTCAAATGTATGGCTCTTTCAATACTGATAATGCTTTTAAGCTGTATGCCCTGTCTGGAAATTTAAGGTTATCACACGTTCTTTTTGTTTTTTCTTTCTAATTTTAATGATCCATGCATATTAAAGGCTGAATACTAACCCTCTCCCCAAGTCAGAGATGGAAGCACTTATTTCCAATGTGATAGAATCCAGAGGTGGAGCCTTTAGGAGGTGATGAGGTTTGAATAAGGTTATGAGGGTTATGATTACAGTCCTTATATGATGAAGGGCAGGGCTCTCTGTCTTTCTCGTGTTCTCTCTCTCTGTTTTTTTGAGTTTACACAAATCATAACACAGTTTTGGTCTGTCTTCTATAATATTTTAATAATGAGAAATATATATCTGGTCTTCCTTTCATCCCTGTCACATAGCTCTTAAAACTTCTGTAATTTCCTACGCAATAAGAGCAATAGGATAATCTTTTGTTAGAAAATTTAGTCTTTTGTACTCAAATAGCTCCAGTACTTTAAACAGCTCCAGAGCAATGTAGGAGTGTGTGCTATTCATAACAAGCCCCTTTCAATCATATCTGAGTGTATGTTAATGAGGTGGCTTTTCCAAAAGCTCCTAAGAGGAAGAGACTCAACCACAGGATTACAGAATTAGAGGGTTGGAACTTTCAGCTCCATCATTGTGTCTCCTAAGTGGGAAGGGCTTAATTTGAATCAATCACAAATGACCAATGACTGACCTTTATATAAACATGTAATGAGACTTCCATAAACTCCTGATACCTCCAAGAAAATCCCAAAGAGGAGTGGGTTATACTTAAGGGATAGAGCATGTAGCTGCAAATAGCCCCAAAAGGACATGTTAGGTGAGCTTCCAGGTTGGTGGACAAAATCACATCCATATTCTGGTGGGTGGTGTACCCTAAACCCCATTAAGGATAAGCTTCTTTGCTCAGGACTATTTTGAGCCTCAATGAATGTAACTCTTTATCTGATTATTTCTTCAAATGATTTAACATCCTTTGTCATAAACTGGTATTCTACTAAGTAAACTTTTTCCTAAGTTGTATAAGTCATGCTATCAAATTAAATTAACCCAAGTGGAGATCATGAAACCTCCATTTTTATAGTTACATGGTCAAAGCCACAAGTAGCAACCTGGACTTGCAACGAGCAAGTATTTTAAGTACTGAGGTTAGTGAGTAAAGGAAGCAAGTGCTTTCTTAATACCTCTTTCATTCAATAGTATGTTAGATTTGTCCAACTTGGTGATTTTTGTTTGTTTGTTTTATTGTTTACAACTGCTGTCATGTATGATTGTGCCATAACATGTTTACCCACAAATAGAATACACCATAATAAGAAAATGCATATAACTGAAGGAATTTAGTACAGAAATAGAGGGTTAATTCATATTAGGAGATTTACTAATACTGTATGTCACATAGTTATCTTTACATCTGCTGAAAAGCCTTTAAATATTTCAATGGTGACTCATAAAACCCTCAAAAAAATAAAGAGACATGGATACTTTCTTAACATGAAACATACACATATTCCTCAATACTAAAACCAGTATCTTACTTAATGGGAAAACACTAGGAGCTTTTCTACTCAGATAAGGAATAGGGGAAGAATTCCCAGTATCTCCATTATTGTACCTGTAGTTAATTTATTTGTCCAATTGCATTAGTTAATACTGTCAGGACAAAAGTGAATAATAATGGAGATACGCAGTCAGTATCTCCATTATTATTCACTTTTGTCCTGACAGTATTAACTAATGCAATTGGACAAATAAATTAACTACAGGTACAAGCACTGGTAAAGAGGTAAAACTCTTTCTACTTAGAGATGATGTGATATCAGGAAAACATTAAAGAATCAATAGTAGTATTACCTCAGACCAAAAAAAAATTAGTAAAGCAACAGAAAATGAAATTAAAACTCAGAAACTAATAGCTTTCATATACACTGCTTTATGAATAAATAACACAACACACATAGTGTAGTCTAGTTAAAATTTGTTTTTTACAGAGGTATAAAATTGCAATTGTAAAACTACTTTGTGTATTTTCAAACTAGGTAAAACACTGATGATAATTACAGTGATGTTTCTTAATGTTAAAAAGAGGAGTTACTACTAATGAAGGGAGTTGGTTAGAATCAACTCTGCAATATCAGCTGGAAACAAATATCAACATGAAATATGACTGATTGTGTGTGTGTACACAAATAGCTACAAACAGAAGTGTGCATGTGCATGAAAAATACACATTTATATCTCAGTTCTGTCAGGTCAGAGGACATAGAAACAATGATAAAAGGAATGAATGCATCTTGCATTCTGATCTAGGTTCCAAATGCCCTTCTTCAATAATATCAAAATAAAAAATCCTTGGAGAAATGGTTGGTATCAGGAATAAGGCAGAGAAGAGCATAATGAAGGAATGGGGCAAAAGCAGCCCACAAGATCATGTGGTACCAGAATGTAAGTGCTCAAAATTTGACGCATGTCAGGAGAGGGGAATAGCCTGAAGGAGCTCCCTACAGCCAAATCAAAATGAAGTGATCAACAGACCAAATTATAATGAATTTAATCTCAGAATAAAAGAAATACCCTGAAGTTCATTCTACAGTTGAACAAATAACTGAATGAATGAATATGCATGAAATACCTCATCCTTAGAGTAGAATTCAAATTAATATATAGAAAAAATGATGCAAGGGGTAAAATCACCAATGGTCACAAGCACCAAGTAGTAATTGTTGCAGAGTCAAGAATCACCGATGGGGGCTAAAATAGAGGGTAAAGGTTTATGAGAAATAGGATAGTTACATAGTCTCAAGCTGTACCCATAAGATACGTATTATATGCAAAGGAAAGGTACATATTGATAGTGGAGAAAATGGACAGATTGCACATCAATCAAGTGATCAAACATACCACCAGCAGGAATGAGACATGTAAACAGCATTTACCTCCTGACATAACTCACTGAAGTCTTATCATTGCTTATAGGATATACTTGCCCAAAATTAGTAATCTGAATTTAATCATTCAGAATAGGAGAGGATTCCCAGTATCTCCACTGTTATTCACCTTGTCCTGACAGTATTAACAAATGCAACTGGACAAATAAAAAAAGTGAGGGACATTACCCACATTAACTGTCAGCATTCTTCAAAAATGTCAAGGTCATGAAAGTAGATAAAGTCCAAAGAAGCCCCCCAAATCAGAGGAGAATAAGGAAATGAAAACTACAGAATTATGACATCCTAGACTTGATCCTGTACTGGAAAAGGACATTTGTAGAACAACTGACATAAAGATGCATACATTGTATCAGTATTGATTCCAGGATTTTATAATTATATGTAATTATAATTATATAACTAGAGTTATATAAAGTGTCAACAGTGTAAAGCTGCAAATGTTTTATAACTCACCCTACTATAAAATGAAAGGAAAAAACATTTAAGAAGTACCTAGGAAAAGAACAGCAAACAAATTCCAAGCTAATAGGTGGAGGTAATAATAAAATTGAGAGTGGAAAACAACTGAGTTGAAACAATATACATAACAGGAAAAAAAAAACTATGCCAAAAGTTATTTCTAGAAATTATTAATAAGGCATTAAGGAGAAAAATGAAACATCAATATCACATGAAAATGTAGGGCATTCTATAGTAAATAAGTTAAAAATAATGTCATGCAAGTAACATATAAAACAGAACAGAGTCAAGAAACACTTCAGGACATATATGAACACCTGACTTAAGATAAAGATACCATCTCAATGAATGAAGAAAGAAATGAGTTGAGTTTTTGCAATATATAGTGCTTGATAAATTGAAAACGCATTTGAAAAAAAATAGAGTCCTCACAGTGTATACAAAATGTAAAAATTGTAGACTAACACTAAAGGTAAAATAAGATAGGTAAAGGTAAAACAAGATAGCTTCTAGAAAAGTGGTTAAAAATAAAACAGTAGAGTGTGTTTGGTAGTATTCCTTCTCAATTTTTTGAAAGAGTTTGTGTAAGATAGGGGTTAGTTCATTTTTGAATGTTTGGTAGAATTCGTTTATGAAACCATCTGGTCCTGGGCTTTTGTTTTTGGGGAGGATTTTGATTACTGTTTCAATTTCACTTCTTGTGATTGGCCTGTTTAGATGTTCTATATCTTCTTTATCTAGTTTTGCGTGGTTGTATAGTTTTAGGAATTTATCTGTTTCCTCTAAGGTGTTGAACTTGTTTCCATATAGCTGTTCATAGTAATTTCTGATTATTCTTTTGATTTCTGCTGTGTCTGTTGTAATTTCTCCTCTTTCATTTATGATTCTATTAATTTGTGCTCTCTCCCATTTTTTTTTTGTAAGCCTGGTTAGAGGTTTGTCTATTTTGCTTATTTTTTCAAAGAACCAGCTTTTGGTATCATTGATCTTCTGGATTGTTTTTTTGATTTCCATTTCATTTATTTCTGCTTTGGTTTTTATGATTTCCTTTCTTGTGTTGGCTTTTGGGTTTTTTTGTTGTTCATTTTCTAGCTCTTGGAGATGGGAGATTAGATTGTTTCTTTGGGTTGTTTCTTGTTTCTTGATGTGAGCCTGTATTGCTATATATTTCCCTCTTATTACTGCTTTTGCTGAGTCCCATACATTCTGGAATGTTGTGTCTTCTTTGTCATTCATTTCTAGGTATTTTTTAATTTTTTCTTTGATCTTTTCATTAGTCCAGTGATCTTTCAGCAGTGTGGGTTTCAATCTCCATGAAGTAAGAGGATTCCTTTTTTTTCTTTTCATGGTTTATTTCTAATCTGACTGCTTTATGATCTGAGAAGATAGTAGGTATGATTTAGATCTTAGTATTTAGATCTTAGTTGAGGTTTGTTTTATGACCTAGTATGTGTCAATCTTGAAGGATGATCCGTGTGCACTTGAGAAAAACATGTATTCAGATTTTTGGGGATGTAGTGCCCTATAAATATCTGTTAGGTCCATGTGGTCTAGGTCCTTATTTAGAGCTTTAGTGTCCTTGTTTATTTTTTGTCTCGTTGATCTGTCCATTGGTGAAAGTGGGGTGTTGAGATCTCCTACTATATATGTATTTTCTCTGATGTCTGTCTTCAGGGATGATAATAATTGTCTTACATATTTTGGTGCACCTTCATTTGGGAAGTATATGCTGATTAGGGTTATATCATCCTGCTGATTTGTCCCTTTTATCATGACATAGTGTCCATCTTTGTCTCTTTTTACCTTTTTTCGTTTGAAGTCTATTTTATCTGAAATAAGTATAGCTGTCCCTGCCTTCTTTTTTGGTCCATTCTATGAAGCCAACATTACACTAATACCAAAACCAAACAAAGACAACACAAGAAAAGAAAACTACAGACCAATCTCTCTAATGAACACTGATGGAAAAATATTCAACAAAATATTAGCCAACAGGATCCAACAATGCACCCAAAAGATAATACACCACAAACAAGTGCGATTTATTCCAGGGACACAAGGATGATTCAACATCCGCAAATCAATCAATGTAATCCAACACATCAACAAAAAGAAAAATAAAAAACATATGATCATATCAATAGATGCTGAGAAAGCATTTGACAAAGTGTAACATCCATTCATGATAAAGGCCCTCGAAATCCTTGGGATAGAAGGAACATACCTCAATATAATAAAAGCCATACACAACAAACACACCGCCAATATTATCCTCAATGGTGAGAAGCTGAAAGCCTTTCTCCTAAGATCAGGAACAAGGCAAGGATGTCCACTCTCACCATTGCTCTTCAATATAACACTGGAAGTCCTAGCCAGAGCAATAAGACAAGAGAAAGACATACAAGGATTCCAAATAGGGAAAGAAGAAATCAAACTGTCACTATTCACAGACAATATGATATATACACAGAGAATCCGAAAAACTCCATAGAAAAACTACTCAAAATTATAGACCAGTTTGGTAAAGGAGCAGGATACAAAATCAACGCACAAAAATCAGTAGCCTTTCTATACATAAACACTCAGTCAGAAGAAAAAAAAGATCAAGAGAATTACCCCCTTCAAAATTGAAACAAAAAAAAATAAAATACCTGGGAATAAACCTAGCAAAAGTGGTAAAGGACTTATACAAAGAAAACTATAAGACCCTATTAAGAGAAATAGAGGAGGACACAAAAAAATGGAAAGCCATCCCATGTTCATGGATTGGAAGAATTAACATTATCAAAATGGCCATCCTACCGAAAGCAATTTAGAGATTCAACGCTATTCCAATAAAAATCTCAATGACATTCTTCAAAGAAATAGAACAAATATTGATGAAATTCATATGGAACCACAAAAAACCTCAAATAGCCCAAGCCCTCCTGACTAAAAAGAAAGAAAACGGAGGGATTACATTCCCAGATTTCAAACTATACTACAAAACCATAATAATTAAAACAGCATGGGACTGGAACCAAAACAGAAGCACAGACCAACAGAATCAAATAGAAACCCTAGAAATAAATCCACATACCTATGGACAACTAATCTTTGACAAGGGAGCGAAGAATATACAATGGAACAAGGTTAGCTTGTTCAATAAATGGTGCTGAGAAAACTGGACTGCTACATGCAAAAAAATGAAGCTAGACTACCACCTCAAACCATGTACAAAAACCAACTCAAAATGGATAAAAGACCTGGACGTAAGGCCTGAAACCATAAAAATTATAGAAGAAAATATAGGCAAAACTCTACATGACATACATCTCAGCAAAATCTTTAAAGACACATCCCAAAAAGCGAAGGAAGTCAAGGAAAAGATAAACAGATAGGATTACATCAAACTAAAAAGCTCTGTACAGCAAAAGAGACAATAATCAAAACAGACACCCTACTAACTGGGAGAAAATCACTGCACACAATACAACTGATAAAGGACTGACAACGAAAATCTACAAGGAGCTCACACAGCTCAACAAAAACAAAGTAAACAATCCAGTAAAAATGGGCAGAAGAGCTAAAAAGGCACTTCTCCAAAGAAGAAAAGCAAATAGCCAACAACCATATGAAAAAATGTTCAACATTAGTTATAATCAGGGAAATGCAAATCAAAACCACAATGAGATACCACCTCACGCCAGTGAGAATAGTGCGCATTAAAAAAAACAGGCAACAACAAATGCTGGCGAGAATGTGGAGAAAAAGGAACTCTTCTACACTGCTGGTGGGAATGCAAACTGGTCCAACCACTCTGGAAAGCCGTATGGCGTTTTGTTTCCTCAAATTAATAAACGTGGAGCTACCATATGACCCAGCAATATCACTGTTAGGCATCTACCCAAAGGACACAAAAACACTAATCCAAAAGGATACATGCACCCGTATTTTTATTGCAGCACCATTTACAATAGCAAAGGTATGGAAAAAACCCAGATGCCCAAAAATAGATGACTGGATCGAGAAACTGTGGTACATATACACAACGGAATACTATTCAGCATTCAAAAAAAAATAAACACATGCAATTCACAGCAACATGGATGGAATTAGAAGAGGTCATGCTCAGCGAAATAAGCCAAAAGGAAAAAGAAAAATATCGAATGGTCTCACTTATAACAGGAATATAGGGGAACCAAATACAAGAGTGACAATTAGCGAGAGAAGGGGAGGACTGGGGCTCAGAACGGGGGAGAGGGGAGAACAAGGGACTATGGTGACGGTACATGGGTGGATTGGTGGTGGGAAACCTACGGGGAATATACAGTAATGCAAAAGACACAAATAAAAATAACAAAAAATAAATAAATAAATGAAAGAGCAGCTGATATACAGTAGGTGCTCCATAAATTATAAATGAAGGCATATCAAAAGAAATGAGACAAATGTTTTAATAAACAAAAATGGGAGATTGAAAAAAATAAATAAAACAGTAAAACTTGGTATTGGCAAAAATCTGTAAAAAAATGGAAAGCATTATATAATTGACCGAGTGTAAATTAGTTCAGTCACTTTGAACAAGTGTGTGGCTACACGCAAACAAATATCATTGTTTTGAACAATGTCATTCCTACGTATATAACCAGGAGAATGAGAAGTGCATACACGATAAGATGTGTACACAATCTTCTTCATAGCCACTGAATTCAAAATAACCAAAACTGAGCAACCAGATTATTTAATAGGATTAAATGATTGCACTCAATTTATAAAACTGAGTGATCTCCAATCATAAAGATCAGAGGTTACACTGAGTACAAAAAAAGACATCAAAAGAGCATATTATATTATTTCATTTATTTAAAATTTAAAAAAAACTGGTAACCAACGTAGAGTGAAAAAATGTATGTTGGTGATTACCTTTGGAGGCTATTAAGAGGTGTGGAAAGGAAGTTCTTGGGCTGGTGGATAATATTCTGTGTCCTTATATTTGTGGGGGTTACACAGGTTATTCACTGTCCTGTACGTCAAACTTAGGATTCATATATTTTCTGATTTGGTAGAAATTAAAAAAAAAACATGTTATATGAATCCTTTTTCTCTGTTTCACAACTTAAAAATGGGATATTACCATTCAGAGCTTTCCAAAGAACACAATTAAAATTACCTATTAATTTCTGAGAATGCATTCCTCCATCAAATAGCAGAACAAACATAAAGAACTGTTTTTATTCTACAACTCCTTTGATGAAAATGGATACTTAAACTACCTGTTTATTACTTTTTAAAACAAGGAAAGATAGTACCTTGGCTTTTACTATAAATACTGATTATTCCATCTGTTTAAAATGTTTACTTCTCAAAAAATGAAAGTAATATTAGTCACTGGAAGATGTAGCGTTCAGCATTCCAGACATTTTTAATTTCTGTGTACCAAGCCTGATTGCTTTCTAAGAAAAAACAAATGAAAATGAGGCATTATATTTTCTAAACAACAATAAACTTCTAACTACATAAAGGTGCTACAGTAAAAGAATGAGGAAAGAATTTTCCTCAACATTAAAAGTAAATATGACAGTTCCTCTCAATAACTGTAAAATTTCTAGAATACTTCACCTTTATCAACTCAAATCAACTAGCAAATATCAACTAACTTTAGCTAGTCTGAAGCCCTTTCAACTGCAGTCATCCATGACTACTTTCTGAAAGTCTCACTTAAAAAAATAAACATTTCTTTAAGGTTATCACATTCTATTGTGGAAAACAGAATTATAATGTAAACCTATAATAAACATATACAAGAGAGTACCAGTCACAGAAGATCTGATTTCTATCAATTGAATGTGGATGATGAGGTTCTCACATAGCCTTGACCATAGAGCCAATGTACTGAGTTCTGAACATGGTGGGACACTGATACACTGTTTTTTTCTAAATTCCATAAAGTAACACACTGAAGACATACAGAGAAATTTTCAATTATAATTGTACTTCATGTTAAGAGGAGCCTGGGAGATATATACACATTCAATTATAAAAAGCAAAATTAAATTAAATTAAACCTAGCAGTTAGGGTTCCAATTATCTAGAATTTACTTATCTATCACCCTCTGTTCAACAGCATTGCCAGGTAAGTGAGGAATTCCTGTGTACACACATAGAGTCATTTATACATCCAGGGTAAAAATGAGGAGCTGCACTCAGGACCATTTGGATACTTAAATTTCCTCAGGCTGAACAGAGTTTCATAATATACAAATATGTTGCCCATTACAGTGCAGAGATCCTCTTTGCCTTTTGTTCTACTTTCTTCATACACTGATAGTTTCTCAGTTCCTCTGTATTTAACTCTACCTGTTGTCATACCAATATTTCAATTTATAGGTTGGATCTAATTACTGAAGCATTATTAGAATTCAGGTAGTGGCATGTTATTATCTTACTAATTAATGTTCTCCAGGAGACTCTGAAATTAATATAGTCCATTCTGTAGAAATAATGGCAACTGAAATCACAGCCTAAGTCAGCACACTCAAATAGGTTCCCTTTTTTTTTTTTAATAGGAGCCTAGCAAAAGATGGAGAGATTAACCAGATGAACCTGAAGAAAAGCATAAAGATAATTATGCTTATCTTAGGGCTCATGGCTATAAGCAAATGAGACCTTAGTAGACAGTCACCACTTTGGCCTTTATAATTGTCTCTGACAGTGATGTAAACACCACAGAAAAGAATATTATAGAATTATGTAATCCTTTCTCAACCAGTTGTTTGTTTGTTTGCTGTAGATTCAAACACTGCCACAGGCCTCTAGCGGTTGGCAACTCACGCTGTGGAAAATGTCACTGGGCTTGGCTACCCTACTAGCTGTGCTCCACAGAGCAGAAAATTAAGCTTGACATATTTGGAGGAGGAGTTTCTGGTTTGTAAGAATTTATAAAAATAACCATACTTATTTATTCCAGGGTCACACTTGTAAGTTCTTAGTAGCGCTGAGATAAATTTACTTTGTTCGCAAAATTCTTAGATAATTCTGACTCAAAATCCACTCACTGCTCTCTTAGGGGAGTAGATTTCTGTTTCAACTTTAAAAAGATGTGAAGTGTATATTTATATTATTCAATATACTAAAATATTTTTAAATCTGCAGAACTTGAAAATAGTAAGAAAGATCAGTATTTAAAAGCATGCATTTCTGCTTCCATATATTCTGATTCCTTTTGAACAAAAGTAAGTATGAATAATCACTTAGCAAAATACTAAAATTTCATCATGAATAACAAAGGTTGGATGCACAAATGATACTATTAATTTAGTATCTATCAAATTTATTTTATTTTATAAATTTAGTTGGAAGTATACTAAGACTTAAAGCTAATGATCCTTTTTAGTAAGAGTTTGTTTCTGCATATTTAAAACATTTAAACATATTTTCCCCTATCTGTCATAAGCAATGTATAGGTTTGCCATAAGAATTATATCTCACAGATTGCCTTACCACACTTAATTTACAAGTCTGGGATTAAAAACAAAAGGCATGGAATTGTGCTACATAATAAGATCATCATTAAAGAAAAATATTCACAGTACTGTTTCTAGAAGTATTTGCACTACTTTTGCAATATCAGAACATTTATTTAACCAATCAGAAGTATTTGCCAAGTCCACCAAAATGAGGAGACTCTGCCTTATCTCTCCAAACTTTCTTACCTGACTTTGCTCTTCATGTAACCTAAATGAAAAGGAGGGTATAGGCTTTGCAGGTTTTATCTGCATTTTGACAGGCCCAATTAATTATACACGCCAAGATTTCCAGCCTTCGGTTTCTGCATTTCCTCAGCACCTTACGCCTCCTGTTTGTGTAGAGTTAGAGCTCCCGTCAGCACTGCTTTCTCCAACCAAGTCTTGAAAAGATACCCTTTCTGCCTTTCTAAGCCCTATATTGATCAACCAATGACATTTACTCAGCACCTGCTAAGTGAAAGTCACTGTTCTTCTTGCTGCGAGGGATACACACATATACAGTCTGAAACAAAGATAAATATCTGGTAACTCCTGTTTGTTTTATAAGGTAGCCCATGATAAAAGAAATTTCCTTCATCTCTTAGTAGCCAAAAAACTCTCATCCACTTACCCACACTTAACATCTTACCTTTTCCATAAGCTTTTCCATTTGAATTAAGAAAAACCCAGTGGCGCCTTTCCCACCAACCATGCAGAATTCTGCCCACAGTCTTGCCTTTGCCTCTAAAACAGGGGTTCATGACCAGAATTTTATAAAAACATCTAAACCTCTATGATTAAATGTTTCTTTATCAATGATCCTCTGTCTATGACTCTCCATAACTTTTGTTTATGTGTTTGTTCGTTTTTATAGAAGCAGGTCTGCTTGTGACTTTTTGAGCCCTCGCACAATTAAACACTGATGTCCTCAGTGATTATGACAGTTATTGGCTATGAATTACAGATGCTACTTCACTCACTCCTAGAGGCTTCCTGGCAGACTTACACATCAAAAGTCTACAGATCAAGTGCAGCAACCAGATGCAAGAAAGAAAGCTTCTGGGTGACAGTTCTGGCTCTCAAAAAACTCTCTTGCTATAAATGATCTATTGTAAGTCAGTCAAGGGTTTATAGCATTTAAAATACAAATCACCACACACCAAGGCTTTCTAGCTTTTAATGTCCAAGTCCTCTTCAGAACACTGGGCTGCTCATCACAAGCTTTGTTTTGCTTGTTTTTTCTTGTTTTCCTTCTCTCTATGTCCCAAGGGAAGTGTTGTTTCAACAAAGACTCCCTCCGGAGCTTGGGGCAGCAAGTCACAAGACGTGTAGATCACCCTTCTCAAGCTGACATGTTCGAAATGACCCAAAGTGGCGACATCTGTTTAAGTCAAGTTATTACAAGCAGCTTTAAGAGTAAGCCCCACTGAGCAAAACAGCAGAGCCCCCTCGGGGCCCAAGAGGCGGCAGCCACCTGTGATTCGCACTTTTCAGGTGTCCTTTCTCCATCACAACTCCTTCCTTGTTATAAAAGGCTGTCTGTGGCCTATATCTTTTTGGTTATTTTATGATGATGAGCAAATAAATCTGCCTTTCAGAAAACATTATCTTCAGAATGAGAATGAAAAGCATTTGTTTCTTAAAAAAGTAGAAATCTTGAACTAGTGTAAGCCATTTTAAAGACAAAAATATGTAATAGCTATACCTATGTTATATGAAATATTTAATGTAGCTATACGAACACGGACTTAAATAGGAATTTTTCTCTGGTTTGGTTTTCAAGATTTTTTTTTTTAATGTCCTGTTATTTCACTGCCGGGCTCACCAGTGTTTCACAAAATTTAATCAACTTTTAGGCACTCTGAAGTTACATTTTCTCTGTCCCTCTGACAAACAAATTAACAGATTAAAAAAAGTTCGAATTTATAATTCCTTGATTGCTGGTAAGTATCATAAATTTCACCGTAGAGGCTTAGCAGTTTTAATGCCTTCGTGTACGACTGGAATAAGGCAGGCTGTGAGGTTACAGCATTACTAGAAACATTAGCTGGCGACTGGTGACAGATGTGAGGGTCTGTACAAAATACTCATGCCACATCAAGATGACCCCTGCGCCCCCATCTTTACTGTGCACAGCCTTATGAAACAAACATGGCATCTACGTATGTACCTATCACAGCAGTTGCTCTATAGTTTAAAATATCAGATGCATTTTTAATAATCTTTAAGTTACCTATGAGGATGGAGTACAGGTAGGAACCCCACTTTCTGCAATTACACTTTTCTCAAAAAGAAATCTCTCCTTACAAACACATCAGAATGGCTAAAATAAAAGAGAAACAGTGGCAAATATTGGCCAGTGGAGAACCTGAGTCCCTCATACATTGCAGAACTGCATAACCACTCTGAAAAACAGTTTGGCAGCCTCCTGCTAAATCAGGCACTTTTCTAGATATGCAGATAAAGTAGGGAGCAAAAACAGGTAACATTCCTAATTCCATTAATTTGGAGGGAAACAAATAATATACTGGCAAACAAATGAGTGAACAATATAATTCCAGAAAAAGCTTAGCTCTTTTAAGACAATAAGATGATAGATGACTGAAGTGTTGCCTTAAACTGGGTGATCATATTATTAATCTGGGGTGATATTCCAGCACAAATGTGAATAATTTCAAAAAGCTAAATGTGTAAGACCTGAGGGCAGAATCGTTTCAGAAGAAGGAAAAGAAAACTGAAAGATATTCAGGGATTAGTATGACACGTTTAAGAAACAAATAATGAAAGCAAATATGCTTGCAACATAGGGAGTGGGAAGGAGAGTTACAGAAGGTAAAGATAGAAAACTAGGAATCCAGGTAAGGACCTCAGATAAGGATGAGATAATTTTTTCATCTTTATTGCAATAATCGTATATCTTTAAGCTGTACAATGTGGTGATTTAATATAAGTTATATATGTGTTGAATGTGTGTCATATATGTATATTATGAATGTGTTGAATGTATGTATATGGTATACATTGTGCCATATATGTAACATACACACAGAGAAATGATTACTAAAATCAAGCTAACTAATACATCCATCACCTTATATAGTGTGAGAACTTTAAGTTATACTTTCCTCCCAATTTTCAAGCTTACAATGCATATTATTTACTATAATCACCATAGAAAACATTAGACACCCAGGGCTTAATCCCATCTGCAAATGTGTACCCTTTGAACATCTCCCCATTCCTCCACCTCTATCTCCTAGTAACCATCACTTTACTCTCGGCTTCTATAAATTTGACTTTCTTAGATTCCACATACAAGTGAACTCATACAGCACTTTTCTTTCTGTGTCTGGCTTATTTCACTTTGCAATAATATCCTATAAGCTTATCTGTGTCATATTAAATGACAGATTTTCCTTTGTTTTTAAAACAATAATATTCATTTCATTAATAAATGTATACCTCATGTTTTCTTTATCCATCATTCAATGACACTTGGGTTGCTTCCATATCTTGGCTCTTGTGGATAATGCTGTAATGAACATGGGAATGCAGATATCACTTCAAGATACTAATTTGGTTTCCTTTGGCTATATATCCAAAAATGGAATTGTTGGGTCATATGGAAGACCTTTTTAAATATTTTTAGGAGTTTCCATACTATTTTCAAAATGGCTTCACCAATTTAAATTTCCACCAACCATATGCACTGATTCCCTTTTCTCTACATCCTCACTGATACTTGTTATTTCTTGTTTTTTGCTAACAGGATTATATATAATAGCTTTAAGATGATAGATATCTCATGGTGGTTCTTTTTTTTTTTTAAAGATTTATTTTTTATTTATACATACAAGCTGGGGTACAGGTCAGAGGTGTGGGGGGGCAAGAGGGTTCACCAGAGACAGAGCGGGGAGCAGAACAGGCAGATCAGAAATACACTGCTGAGGGGAGCAGAGGGCGAAGCAGGAGAGGTCTGCTGCACCATGTGGGATTCCCCCTGGCTGGGCTTCGAACTCGCGTTGCCGCTGCCGACAGCTCCACAGTGCAGCGCTTAACCGCTGCGCCACTGGAGAGGCCCTCTCATGGTGGTTCTGCTTTGCATTCCCTTGGTAACTAGTGGTCTTGAGCTCATTTTCATATAGCTGTTGGCCATTTGGATGTCTTCTCTGGACAAATGTCTATTCATTTCACCCTTTTTAAAAATTAGATTTGCGGCCTCCCTGGTGGTGCAGTGGTTGAGTGCTGTGCTGTGGAGCTGTTGGCAGCTTGCGATGCAAGTTCCACGCCCAGCTGGGGAGATTCCCACATGGTGTGGCAGACCTCTCCTGCCTCGCCCACTGCTCCCCTCAGCAGTGAATTTCTGATCTGCCTGTTCTGCTCCCCACTCTGTCTCTGGTGAACCCTCTCACTGCCCCACGCCTCTGGCCTGTACCTCAGCTTGTATATATAAATAAATAAATCTTTAAAAAAAAATTAGATTTGCTTTTTTGCTAATGAGTTAAATGTTTCTTATATATTTTGGGTAGTAACCCCTTATTAAATTTATGGTTTACAAATATTTTCAGAGTTTAAATTTCATTTTAGCACAAGTAAAAGACATTACAGATGTGAATGTGGACATTATTTTCTACACTTAATTTTTTCTTTTTTTTTTTTTAGCACTATTGGCTTCTCACATGTTCTCACACTTTTAACAGGTGAGTTTGAAAGGAAGAGTTGGGCACACATTGCTCAATCCCTTTTTCTTGCCTGCAGAGAACAGGCTCTTGTCTGCTATGTATCTACAGTTGAGCTTAGTAGTTAATAGTGCTAGTCCCACAGCACCTGGCTTGCAGGTATGCACGGCTGTCTGTGACTGCCCAGGTCAGTCATAGAACTCCGATGCAATGGGAGGAAGTCTAGTGTTGGTGTGCACTATGCCAAATGACACTTAATTCTCCTCACGTTTGATAGTTTTGACTGCTTCAATTGTTTTAAAATCTCTGGTGGTGAGGAGTGGGTTTATTAGTCCTCTCAAACTCCAATGAGTTTTGTTAATTTGTCTGTCTATTGGTCTGTCTTTGACAAGAAATACAGTGACCTAATTTATGCTTTACAAAGATCAGTCTGGCTTCTATTTGGACTGAATAATAGGGGGCAGAGTGAAAAACAGAGGGAGAAGGAGAAAATGCCATAGTTATTCAGGGTAGAGATGGAGGTGGCATGGATTAGAATTAAGAACACTGGGGAGGGAGAAAAGTGTGAAGAATTGGATTATATATTCAAGTTTGCACCAAAGAGATTTGGTGAATCAGATGTGTAGATCAGAAAAAAATTAGCATCCAAATATGATCTCTAGGAACAGGACTATAGGGAAACCAAATAGGAGAGAGACACTTGGAGTGGGGGAGTGGGGAGATAAGGGCACAAAATGGAGTAGAAAAGGACACAAGGGACCACGGAGATGGATCACGGGGGATCTGGTGGTGGGTTACCCAAGGGGAATACAAAATGTAAAAGATATATCTATCTATCTATCTATCTATCTATCTATCTATCTATCTATAGATATATATGTGTATCTATCTATCCATAGATATCTATCTATATCATCTATCTATCTATCTATCTGTAGATACATATGTGTATCTATCTATATCATCTAGATATAGATAGATAGATAGATAGATAGATAGATAGATAGATAGATAGATAGATAGATTGACAGACAGATAGATACACATACATATAAACAAATATGATCTCTAGGGTTTTTTTTGTTTTTGTTTTTTTTATACATACAAGCTGGGGTACAGGCCAGAGGCGTGGGGTGGTGAGAGGGTTCACCAGAGACAGAGTGGGGAGCAGAACAGGCAGATCAGAAATACGCTGCTGAGGGGAGCAGAGGGCGAGGCAGGAGAGGTCTGCCGAGCCATGTGGGATTCTCCTGGGCCGGGCGTCGAACTCGCATCGCCGCTGCCGACAGCTCCACAGCACAGCGCTTAACTCCTGCGCCACCGTGGAGACCCGACCTCTAGGTTTTTGATTTGAGCAGCTGTGGGCAAGGAATAGCAATAGATATCTACCTGGGACCCCCCAGCAGGGATCTGGTAGACGATTTTGAAGTTCAGCAGAAAGGTCAGAAAAATAGTATAAATCTGAGTTTTTTCAGACAGTATTCATAGTCTTTGGCACTATATATGAGATCACCTAGGGAGAGACTATAGACAGAAAAAAATAATGCTCAGTGAAGTAACTCACAAAGAGAAAGTAAAATAGGGAATGATTTCATTTATATGTGGCATACAAAGAAACAAAACAAAGGGTCAGTCAAAATTGAACCAATGATAAACCCTTGCCATCTGACTGCTAAACTGCGGCGGCCAGAAGGGGAGGATGCCTGAGGGGGAGTTGGGGAGGAAGGGGACACAATGGAACATGGTGGAGGATTTTGGGGGCACTGGTAGTAAGCATAGTGTGCAAACATACATTTGTTGAGAAAGAAGAGGGCTGAGGACAGAAGACTGGGAGATGCAAATATTTAATGTTCTAGTTTTGGAAAGTATAGAGTTGGATATGTGTGCTCAGAGGCAAATTAAAATAGAAAACATGAATTTATTTCATTCATAGAGTTATATTAGAAAAAAGAGAAAGAGTGAGATAACAACAGGAGAAAGTGCAGGAAGCTGTTATTAAGACAAAGTTAAGTGACTAGGATGCTAGAACAGACTGAAATAGAATGCGAGTTAAAGGACAGGTGGCCCTCACGAAAGTGAAATTGAAGAAATTTAACCTTTAGTGAAGTTATGTAAATTAAATAATTTTCAAACACAAAAGGATAATATAAAAGACAAATGAAGCAAGATTGGATGGATTGGTAGGAAACAAAAAGTCTGTAATCCAGTGTTATGAACATGTCATAAACAAAAAGATGCACTCCTAAGGATGAAAAGAATAGTTTCTATGGAACGAAAGAAGCATGAAATGTTGTATTTCTTTTTGTCTATATTTTTATGAAGAGTCAATGGTGAGACATTAAAGTTAAATCTAGACTTCAGCTAAAGCTACATTCATGTATAGGAGAAATCAACAGAAACTATAGTTTTTCCAGGATTTTGGATAAAAAGATTTTAGGTGTGTCTAATTATATTAATTAGTTTTATTGTTGGTATTTGCAAAACCAACAAAAAGATTAATTTTTTTTTGAAATTAAAGTCAATTACACAGAAAATAATAATTTCCTTGGTCTTCTAACACCAAATATCGTATAGTCTCTCAGATTATAGACTTAAGACTTGGGGACAAAGACAAAATAATTTCTGCAAAGCTCAATGTAGTCTTTCATATATTCCATTCTGAAATCAAAATAAGCTATTTTAAAAATATGGTAGTAGGAAGATAATAGTAAAACTGCAGCCATAGTTCAAAATGCTTATTAGAAAAACTAATAACTGCAAAAATATCCATTGAAAAAACACAAAGATTGGGTCAGGACTTGCAAAATGAAGGAGTGCGTATTTCTGAATTCCTTTTCCAAAATCCAACAATAAAACTGATTGAAATTGTCAAGTAACATTATTTCAGAACACCTAAAATAAAGACATGCAACAAAATGAGAGACATTAAATTAAAAAAAGATAATGAACTTTGACAATGGCAGGCATATCTGGCAAACCACGAAAACAGAAGTTTTACTGCTGCTGGAAGGGGCTGCCTTGATCTGGACTGAGAGCAGAATTCCATTCCCCTCAGCATGACTAGCTGCAAAGCCACTGGACCTGAAGACCCACATCACGGCTAGCCTGGACTTGGAGGCCTGGGTGATATAACATACTGGCAGGCTAGGCAGGGAGATCCAGGAAAAGATAACCTCCAGAAGCTGCTAGACATCCCTCCACAGGCTCTCACATAGCCCTGGTGGCCTGAAACCCAAATCAGGAGAGAAAAGAGAAGGCCCTGGCTCTCCACCTACGCTTGACTACTGTGTGGTTATACTCACAGACAGAGGGGAAATCAGTGAGCTCACTGGAACTCAGCTGTTGCAGGACCTCACTGAACTCTGTGTTATCTAACCTCACACAGATCTGTCAGCACACACGAAAGTCCCACTGTGTTCAAGGTATTAGAATGTAAGTCACGATAGGGCCTCCCTGGTGGCGCAGCGGTTAAGCGCTGGGCTGTGGAGCTGTCGGCAGCAGTGATGCGAGTTCGACGCCCAGCTGGGGAGAATCCCACATGGTGCGGCAGACCTCTCCTGCCTCGCCCGCTGCTCCCCTCAGCAGTGTATTTCTGATCTGCCTGTTCTACTCCCCACTCTGTCTCTGGTGAAGCCTCTCACCACTCCACGCCTCTGGCCTGTACCCCAGCTGTATGTATAAAAAAATAAATCTTTAAAAAAAAAAAGAATGTAAGTCACGATAATTCACTGGATGAGAACTAAGCTCCCCTAATACAACCGCTAGGAAAGTGTACTTAAGATAAATACATAATTTTCAAAATCTGTAGCGTCATCAGTCTCCATACACTGCAGGAGAAACTGCTGCCACAAAATGAGCTAAGGCAAGAATTCAAAGAAATAAGCAACAATATAGCACTACAGCAGGGTGAGGGGAAGGGTCAGAATCACAGCTGTTGTGATATACTACCTAAATTTCCAATTTTCAACAAAAACTGCATGAAAAATGCAAGAAATGAGAATTTGTGATCTATATTCAGGAAAAAAGAAAAAGGAAACAGAAATGGTCTCAGAGTAAGCCCAATGTGGGATTTAGCAGAATAGACCGCAAAGTAGCTCTAATAAGTATCTTCATGGAACTAAAGGAAACAAAGTTCAAGGAATTAAAATATGATGACAATGAGATTTCAAATAAAGAATATAAAGCAAAATTATTAAAATGAAAATGGAAAGTTCTAGAACAGAAATAAAAAATTCACAAAGGGCACAAAATAAATGATCCATTGGCTACAGAAGAAATCACTATGAAAACTGGAATATATTTTGCAGTGAATAAAAATAAATGAGCAAAATTTATGGCATGCAGCTTAACCAGGGCTAACAAATAAACTTATACCTTTGCTCACCAACATTAGAAAAGAAGCAATTCAAGCACCTTAAAAACTATAAATAAAAGGGCAAGCTAAATCAAAGCAAACTCCAAAGCTGGAGTTTCTGGATTTCATTATTATGAAAACTTCAGAGAAGGCACATCTATAGAGACAGAAGTCAGATTAGTGATTGCCTGGGATTTGGAGGGAGAAATAAAAACTAACTGTAAACAGCATGAAGGGATCTTTTTAATGTGATTAAAAATGTTCTAAATCTGGAGAGGAATGATGATTTTGTAACTACACAAATAAATCTACTTTAAATCACTGAGTCATACATCTAAAATGAAAGAATATAACTGTATGTAATTTATACCTCAATAAAGCTATTAAAATACAAACTCCCAATTGGAGGTGGAAAATATGCATATGTGTATATACCACAAATAAGTGGAATTCCATTATTACTAAATTAACTATCAAGTGAAAAGCACAGGCAGAGATTTAAACATAAAAAATAAATTTATTTAATCCTGCTGTTTATAATTTTATAGTAAATAAAACATCCTCTTAATTGTAGCCATTAAAAATGAAATATTTAAATAAACTATTTAGCTGTTGTCTCCACTTTTATATGAAAATTTATGTTTAATAATTAACCTTTATTTACTACTGAAATATTAAATAAATGTATCTTGTCTTCTTCAGCAAGATACTATAATTTTTAAATGGTATAACATTGAGATTTCAACAATAATATTGGTTGTAACAATGATAAAATGATAAAAGATTTATAAACATATATATTATTAAAATGACTCAGATACCTATAAATAAATACATACAAATACATATATATATATATTCATCTGATATAATGACAATTCACATTATTCAATAATAATCTACTTAGATCTGGCCTCACTGATTAAAATTCAAATATAATATGGATTTATATCATCCTGAAACCCTAAACACAGTCTATCTGGCACCTAACTCCAGGTGAACTTTGAAAAATGTGTGGTGGGGTCAGGACTCAGAAAAAAAACTCAATTCCTTTACTATAAAAGACTATTTATAAATTTGATGAGAACAGGTAAAAAGATTTCAGACATGCATTCTCAACAGGAGCACTGTTTCTTGCAGGACATAAAAAATCTTAGCTATTACCATGGTTGTGTTTCACGGGTCAGATTACATAAATAAAATATAGTATATACATGGTATTAAAAAGTTATCAAGAGAGCAAAATTACAAAAAAGTCTATAAAAGGTACTTAGCTGGGCAATGACACACAGAAACTGAGAAACATGGTGTTGTGAATGCTATTTGTACAAATAGTTTCAAAACCAATTTTTAGTTCTCCCCTCCACTCTTCATTTTAAAAAATTCTCCCTACAAGTAGAAATCTGTCAGTTATCCTTATAACTTAGATAACATAAAGATACCAACACATTTCCATGCATATTTCTAGAGGCTATATCCAAAAAGTCAATAATATTTCTGATCTTTCATGCCATAAATCAAAAACAATATAGAAAGACATACAGACAGACAGCAAAGTAATCTAATGGAAAATTGATTTTCTGTTCTTCACTATCATCATATGTAAATTCTACATAATAATTCAGTCTACTGTTCTGTCAGTGTGGGGCAAAAAATCTTGCATTCAGTTATCTTATCCTACAGTTCCTGAAGAATAACAGAAACTGCGTTAGTCTAACACTCTGGGATTTTTTTTGCTGACCTAAATGATAAAGGACTGTCTTCAAGACTATCAAGAAAATTAATTTTAAATACCAATTATGTCTAACACATAATGTAGTCGGTTATTCAGAACTAGCAATATAGCTATGTTAGAAGAAGTGGCACAGCATAATTTCAGAAAAATCAGTTGGCATATTGCAATCAAAACAACTGGAAATATAAACTGGTCAATGATTTCACTCAATATTTTTACATTAAAAAATCCATTATGATCACTTTCTTAACTTTATAATAACGTGCTTTCATTTTATTTTACAAAGTACACTTGAGTTTATAAGAAGAGTTCAAAAACTTCCCAGTTAAATTCAATGCAACTACTTCTTTCAGAAATTATTAAGAAATCAAATTACCACTTTGTGTGTGTGTGTGTGTGTGATTATGTGTATACATATATGTGTGTATGTGTATACACACACACAGTATGACTATACTGTGGTAAATACATGATTGCAAGAAGAAAAAGCAATCAAATCCAAAGTGAATTAAAATAATTGCACACCCCATGACCAATTGAGATTTATACCCGGAACACGGGGTGATTCAACATAGGAAAATCAATATGATTTCCTACATCAATAAAAAAGAATGAGAAAAACTATATAATCATATCAACAGATGCTGAGAAAGCATTTGATAAAATTCAAAAACAGTTTTGATGAAAGCCCTCAAAAAACTGGGCATACATAGAACTTCACATAATAAAGCCATATATGCCAAATTCATAACTATCATTCTCAATGATAAAAAACTGATTTTCAACTAAGATCTGGTTCAACACAAGGTTGCCCAATCTCACCACTATAATTCAACATTATATTGGAAATCCTAGCCAGAGTAATTAGAGGATATAAAAGTAATTCAAACTGGAAGGGAAAATGTGACGTTATCATTATGTGCTGATGACGGGATAATATACAAAAGAATCCTAAAGACTCCATTGAAAAACTAATTGAAACAAGAAACCAGTTCAGCAAATTAGCAGGACACAAAATCAACACATAAAAATCAGTTTCCTTCCTATATGCAAACAATGAGCTAAAAGACTAAGAAATTAAGAAATCAAGCACATTTACAAATACATCAAAAAATATTAAACCTGGGGCCTCCCCGGTGGTGCAGCGGTTGGGTGCTGCGCTGTGGAGCTGTTGGCCGCGGGCGATGCCGGTTCGAAGCCCAGCCGGGAAGAATCCCACATGGTGCGGCAGACCTCTCCTGCCTCGCCCGCTGCTCTCCTCAGCAGTGTATCTCTGATCTGCCTGTTCTGCTCCTTACTCTGTCTCTGGTGAACCTTCTCGCCGCCCCACGCCTCTGGCCTGTACCCCAGCTTGTATACATAAATAAATAAAAATTCTTTAATATATATATATATATTTTAAAAAAAATATTAAACCTAACAAAGGAGGTGGGGTACCTGTACAAATAGAACATTACGACATTAGGAGAAATTGAAGCAGACACAAAAAATGGAAAGATATTCCCTGCTAATGGATTGGGAGAAAAAAGTCAAAATGACCATCCTACCCAAAATATTATACAGATTCAATGCAATTCCTATCAAAATTCTAATGACATTCTTCAAAGAAATAGAACAAATATTAAGGAAATTCATATGGGGCCACAAAAGACCTCAACTAGCCGAAGCAATCCTGACAAAAAGGGGGAATGGCAGTATTATACTTCCAGACTTCAATCTATACCATAAAACTGTAATATTAAAACAGCATGACACTAGAACAAAAATATATACACAGGAAAGTGGAATAGAATTGAAACCCCAGAAATACACCCACACCTATATGGACAGTAAATCTGTGAAAAAGGGACCAGGACCATACTTTGAAGCAAAGAAAGTCTCTTCAATAAACGGTGTTGGGAAAACTGAACAGTTGCATACAAAAGAGTGAAACTAATCACTATCTCACACCATACACAAAAACTGGATGTAATACCTGAAACCAAAAAAATATATAGAGAGGAAAACATATGCAAAGCAATTCATGACATAGACTTCATTGATGTTTTTGCATATTCATCTCCAATAACAAGGAAAGCAAAAGAGAATGCAAAAGAGAAAACAGACTACATCAAAGTAAAATATTTCTGCACAGTGTAAGAAATCATAGGCCAAATGAGAACACATCCTTCTAAATGGGAGAAAATATTCAGATACGATGTATCTGACAAGGAACTGATATCAAAGATAAACAAAGAACTCATTTAACTCAACAAAAAGAAAACATAACTCAATTAAAAAGTGGGCAGAATAGCTAAACAGGCATTTCTCAATAAAAGACATACACTTTAAAAATGTTCATCAAAACTTATAATCAGGGAAATGCAAATCTAAAACACAATGAGATACCGCCTCACTTTTATGAGAATGACCCATATAAAAAAGATCACAAATAACAATTGCTGACAAGGATATGGAGAAAAAGGAACACTTTTATACTGCTGGTAGGAATGCAGACTGGCCCAGCCCCTATGGAAAGCAATGGAGGTTTTACAAAAGGTTTAAAATGAATTGACTGAATGACACAGTAATTCCATACCTAGGTTTCTACCCAAAGAACACAAAAACACTAATTCAAAGGGAAACTTACACTCCAATGTTCATTACAGCACTATTTATAATCGTCAAACTATGGAAACCTAAGTGCCCAAAAACAGATGTGTGGATCAAGATGTGGCATACTTTCCTGCCCTCATATCTCTATACAAGAGTCTTCTCCTTTCCTTTTCCTAATAAACCTGTTGTTTTAAAAAAAATGCAGTATGTACACACAATGGAATACTACTCAGTGATCAAAAAAGATAAATTAATGCCATTTGTGGCAATGTGGATAGAGCTGTAAGAGAGCATACTAAGCAAAACAAATCAAAAGCTAGAAAAACAAATATCAGATGGTGTCACCTATATGTGTAAAACAGAGAAACCAGACAGAGGGGTAGGTAAAACCAAACTCAAAATTCACCCATAAAAGCTGACTATAGAACTAAGGCATTCGGGGGG
>PVIJ01003040.1:0-18742 GCA_004024925.1 Scalopus aquaticus | reverse complement strand
GTATATTTTTGTTCTGAAATTTTAACAATTTTCCAACAAGCCTTTCTAATTCATCATAATCCCCCGATTTGGCCAATGATATTTAACTTTTATGGTTTAGATATTGTAAGGGGTAAATTCATGTGTCAACTTGCCTTCGCCGTGGTATCCAGATTTTGCATAAACATACCTGGATATTGCTCGAAAGTTATCTTAAATGAGATTGACTTTTAAGGTAGTCTCCTCCATAAAATGACTAGGCTCATCCAGTCAGTTGAAGGTGTTAAGAAAAAGACTAACTTGAACTCTCCCTCCCCAAGAAGGAATCCTGGGAGCCTTCAAATTTGAATAGCAGCATCAAATCTTCCTTGAGTCTCCAAACTGTGGCTTGCCCTGTAAATTTTGGACTTGCTGGTCCCACAATCATAAGTCTAATATTCTCATTCATTCTAATATTCTCATTCATTCATATTCTCTCTCTCTCTCTCTCTCTCTCTCTCTCAATCTCTCTCTCCCTCCCACCTCCCATTCTCGTTTCTCTTTCCATGTCTCATTAGATGCCTTGTAGGTAGGTAGGTAGAAAGATAAATAGACGTATATATCCTATATCTTATTGGTACTGATTCTCTGGATAATCCTGACTACTACAGATTTATAATACTTTCTCTTAATTTTAAAGGTGATATAGATATATTACTCAAAGATTTTTGGCAGATAAATTTTTAATAATTATCTCTTACAATGGTACTTGAAATATAACTGCTATTAAAATTCATACTTCTTTCTGTGGAGAGAGAAAGAGGAGAAATCACGCAATATTTCTCTATTGAACTGAAGTGACTATGGAATAAAACAGGTTAAAGATTACAAAAATGGTTTAAGCAATACATTTGACCAGCATCGCACACTACATCAAAGATATATAGCCAGTTTTCCAAGGGAAGGAAACAAGTTCAGATAAACAACGACAGATGTCAAATGTCAAAAATCATCTGATGGTAAACCAGAAACAGAACTGTCACTGCCTATACCTGAGATATACTTTTCAGCTGAATTAAGTCTTCCTAAGTATATATGTAAAAGTGTGTACACAGAAATGTGTGCATGTGTGTATTTCACTGAGAAGTCAAATAATACATTTGTTCTTCTGCCTTGTCCCTACTTGACAAGAGTTCTCCAGTCTTATCTTCTTATCATGAGTATCAAGAAAAATGAATACTCATTATTCAATTTCTTAGTTACCCACTTCTTTTTTAAAAGATTTATTTATGCATCCAAGAGCTAGGGTATAGGCCAGAGGTGGGGGGGCAGTGAGAGGATTCACCAGACACAGAGTGGGGAGCAGAACAGGCAGATCGACTGAAGTACACTGCTGAGAGGAGCAGCGGGCGAGACAGGAAAGGTCTGCTGAGCATGTGGGAAGCTCCCTGGCTGGGGATAGAACTCATGCTGTGGTGGCTGAGATAGCATCACAGTGCTGAGACTTAACCCCTTGCTCCACCAGGGAGGCCCCTTAGTTACCCACTTTTTTTTCTAATTTGAATAATGTGATATAGTCTGTTTGAGCCAGAATTATCATATAACCTAAGGAGACCCTGTCTTATTCTTTCTGCAGTCAAAGTAAAATACCTAATAAACAAGTAGGTACAAATTTGGCAGAGACTGAAGTCTCACTTTGCTGCCATAGGGAGTGTTCGAAGAGAGATAGGCCAGCCTCTTGGAGAATGGAGAGGACAGGCATTCTGTCCAGAGCAAAAGGCAATGGGAATGTGTGGATGGGGGTTGGGAATTGGCAAATGGGGTTAGAAAAGAACTCTCAGAGGAAATCTTCCACAATTCCTGCCTTAGTAAAAACAGGGAGAATGGTCACTACATGATGGACTAAACCAATTTAGTGATAGGACACACAAAGGACCGGGCAGGGATAAGGCTGGAGCAGCCCTGAGTGGGGAGGAAGGGTGTAGCTAGGAATTATGGTTGTAGGAGTGGAAACAGGAAGTGTGACTAGAGGTCAGAGAACTAAATAGGTAGCTAGAGCTGTAGTCCAGGTGAGAAGGGAAGGCAAGAACTGAAGTCTTAGGACAAAGGCAGTAAGACTAGAGGGTGGGAATGGATTTGAAATACAATGTAGGAGGCAAAATTAACAGGATCTACTCAATGTCTAGAACATAAAGTAGGAAAATGCCTGAGAGAGGAAATATCTAAAGACTTTAGCTGAACAGGAAAATCTAGGTGAGAACAGATTTTTATACCAGGAAAACAAAGCTCTTATCAATGTTCACACAGAGATGTTCACTCATGAACTGACTATGGAGGCCTGGAGCTCCTAAGAGAAGTCAGGGTAGAAAAAGAATCAACTGCCCAGGAGTAGTTAAAACTCTAGTGATTAAAAAGATAGTGCAGACAAAGCACCATTTAAAAAGTTGAATAGCTTCTCACTGAGTTTTCCTCTTCTTTTCAATATTTTTATCAACATCATCTACCTAATTTTGTTCTAGAATTAATGGCACCAAAAACTAATTACAGTCTCACATCTGCAGAGAGAAAAGTGAAGCAAAGCTTGGCTCTAGCCTTCCCTAGAGGAACGTGGGTGGTAGATTTGTTAGTGATCCTAAGGAAGAAAGAGGAAAGGGTGACTCTTAAGTACAAGTTTTTTTATTATCCCTATTCTCTGCTTTACTCCCTAATTCTGTTATGTGTGTGTTATATATGCACAGTTTTAATGTTTTTCAAAAATAAGATGCTAGTAAAACCCTTATAAAACAACACAAAATATATAAAGGAAAAAATATAAAGGAAACATCATCTCACCCTCCATCCGTATCCAAGGGAATCAACTAATTCTATTTAATGACACATTATTCCACAAGTCACCCTACTGTATTTTTTAGCCCAAAATAACAACTGCAAAAATATAGTGTGCATACACATAATCACGCCTAATAAAAATGAATCAAAAAGATTCCGGGGCCTCCCTGGTGGCGCAGCGGTTAAGCGCTGCACTGTGGAGCTGTCGGCAGCGGCGACGCAAGTTCGACGCCCGGCTGGGGAGAATCCCACATGGTGTGGCAGACCTCTCCTGCCTCGCCTGCTGCTCTCCTCAGCAGTGTATTTCTGATCTGCTTATTCTGCTCCTCACTCTGTCTTTGGTGAAGCCTCTCGCCACTCCACACCTCTGGCCTGTACCCCAGTTGTATGTATAAATAAATAAATCTTAAAAAAAAAAAGATTCCAGAAACTTTACAGCTGGCATGAGCTTCAGAGAAAAGAGGTGTTCTGGGAGCCTCCCTGGTGGCGCAAAGGTTAAAGTCTCAGCACTATCAAGCTATCACTAGCCACTGCAGTAAGAGTTCAATCCCTGGCCAGGGAGCTAATCCACCATGACACAGCAGACCTCTCCTGTCTCCCCTGCTGCTCCCCGCAGCAGTATATTTCAGTTGATCTGCCAGTTCTGCTTCCCACTCTGTCTCTGGTGAATATTCTCACCAGCATCCCAACCCCCACACCTCTGGACTACACCCCAGATCTTTATGCATAAGTAAAAAAATATATAGAAATTTAAAAAAGAAAAAGAAGAGTGGTGTTCCATCCATTCACTTATTGAGAAACAATGGGTTGTATTAGGTACATTGCTAGGTAGCAGAGATGTGTGGATAAGATTGTCAATATCCTTCTAGGGAATGTGAGGTCTGGCAATGCAATGGGCACTAAGTAGGTAATCACAACATGTTTGGTGAGTACAATATGTATTTTGATATATGGCTAAGTGCAGGTTAGGGAAGGGAAGTAGTTGAAGAAAGAAAAGTATAAGAAAAAATCATTACCTCTACTACACTAAATCATGACACTAAGAAATCCTGTCTTTGGGCATCTTGGCTTTAAAACATGCCTTTTGCTCAATTACCCAAATAATATTTATTAGTAGGGGTCATGTCTTGTGCATTTGAGATTTTAAAAGACTTCTCTCTTAACCTACAAAAAGTTGGAGGACTCCAACCCTACCTTTATTTCAAATGATTATTACGCTCTCCAACTTCATCACTGTTGCAAGCTTTTTAACCACCCATGTAAATTCTAGTTTTAATCATTGATTTATTTAGTCACTGCCTATTAAAACTGAGCTTTAATGAATCTATTTCAGAATAGAAAAATGCAGGAAGATTACAAATGCATGAGGCTTTCTCACAGAGAGTAAATATTTTGGTATTTGGGATTTGCCTGAGGCAACGCAAAGCAGGCAGTCTGGTTTTTCAATACATCATTCCCCTTTTCTGTCCTTCCAGCAAGCCCTCTTGAAGCTGTACTTAATAATGCTCCCAAACCGTGGTGGTCTAGTTCTGATCAAACTGCTGGTTCTTTCATTTCTTATCATGAAGGAGGGCACAGGAACAGCTGTAACTTCTTAACCTGAAATGATGCAACTCTCTAAAGATGGAATAGTGAGCCCATGTTGATCATCTCTGGTATAGAAAATAATGTCTTCCTTTCAATCACACCACAGCACACACTTCTACCAGCATTCCAAGTTCATTCCAACAATGCACTTGGAAACACTATAATTTCAACATACTTACTAAACAAGAAGTGTCATGAGATGGGGGTGGATGTAGTTCAAGAGACTAATATGGTCTTTTTCTTGAGGTATTAAGGCTAGGCCATGAGGTATACACAAGCAGACATGCAATGAATTACAGTTGTTAATGATATCAGCATTTATAGACATATCATCTAAATAAATATAAATACTTATTAATCACTACTTCATTCATTCAATGAGCATCTAATCATGTGTCTAGCAAATACTTTGGAAGGTCAGGGAGCATCAGGGGATGGCCTAGTAAAGGGGTTTAGTTGAGTGACACATGGTACTGAATACTCAATCAACATTTGCTAAAGGAATATTTAAAATAGTATGTGCTGGAGACACACAGAGTGAAAGTAATAAAAGAACACCATCTACCACAGACTGGTGGTGAAGGAGGAGGTGAGTATCTGTGCCATCATGAAGGCAGCTTGTCAGTACCCTTAAAGCTGAATCTTCAAAGAATAGGAACTAAGGCTGGGGGCAGGAGAGGCAGGAAAAAACATTTGAAATGTTTCAGATCTAAGAAAGAATATACAAACTATAAAAACAACATACATGATTGTGTCTGCTTAGAACATAAAGAGTGTGTGGGAGACAGTTAAAGAGAAATGTGGGTTTTCACATGTGTTGCTAGAGCCAGGGTTTTATCCTGTTTAGTGCAGGTAGCAGGGAGTCAACAGTATTAAAAATTGATTGCACAGGAAGAGGAAATAAAATGTCTCCTGAAATAATGTAATGGGAAAATGACGCAGGCCCAACTGAAGCAAAAACCAAAGCAAGGTCTGAAGCCCCTGCCCACCCCTCTGGGAGCTGAGACAAAGGAGGGAAGTTTCTGCACTACAAGGTAAGGGGGAAATTCGTGCCTGGCCTACAACTATCCCTGCAGGCCACTGAGGAAGAGATCAGATATGAGGAACTCTGCCAGCGAGAGTAACCCAGGAAATGGGGAGAGTCGGCCCCGGCCCCATGGCCAACTTCTGAAGCCCCCTCCCTCCCCTCTGGGAGCTGAGACAAGAGAGAGCTGCACTGTAAGGTGAGGGGGAAAGTGCGTCCCTGGCTGATGGTTGTCCTGCTGATCCACTGAGGAAAGGAACAGATACAAGGGACACCACCAGTGAGAGTAACCCTGGAAACAGAGGGAGTTCACCCCGACCCCCACCCCCGCATCATTTTCTGAAGCCCCTGCTCTCCCCTCTCTGACCTGAGACAAGAGAGGGAAGTCTCTGTGCTGTAAGGTGAGAGGGAAAGTGTGTTCCTAGACGATGGTTGTTGCTGAGAGCCGCTGAGGAAAGAAACAGATACAGGGGACCCCACCAGCAAGAATAACCTTGGAAACAGGGGGAAAATCCCCCCACCCCCCTGCTGCCCATGCCATCTTCTGAAACCCCTGCCCTCCCCTCTGGGAGCTGAGATGAAGGAGGGAATTTTCTGCAATATAAGTCCAGCGTAACAGTGCCAGGCTATAAGTGGCCACCAGTTCCTGACATCCCAGTAGGAGCACACCAAAAAGATGTCTTCCAATACCAGCGACACAGTGGCCCAACGCCTAGAACAAATCAGAAAGCAAACAACAGGGAGAAGGAAAAATACAATAAACCAAATAAACGCTCAAGGGAAGATCACACCACAAAAAGAAAATCAGCTACCAGAAACCAATAATGATGACACAGAAGAACTACAATGCCTACCAGATAGGGAATTTAAAAGTGTCATAATTAAAAAATATGAAGAAGACGAAAAGGAAAAAAGGGAGATGAGAGATATAATTAGGGAATTGAAGAAGGAAATTGAGTCCCTAAAGAAAGAAATGAAGGAAATGCACAACATTAAAGGATTGTTGGAAGAGCTAAAGAACTCAAAGAAAAGCAACGAAAGCAGAATCAATGAAATGGAAGACCGAATCAGTACTCTCGAAAATAAAGACATAAAAAGAACCAGTAAAGAGAAGGAAAAAGAGCACGAGGGAAAAGGAATGAGGAAAGATTTTGAGAACTCTCTGACACTATGAGAAAAGGAAATATAAGAGTCATAGGAATCCCTGAAGGTGAGAAGAAGGACCAAGGAACCGAGGAACTATTCAAGCAGATTACTGAGGAGAACTTCCCAAACACAAGCAAAGATGTGAAAATAGACTTACAAGAAGCTAGAAGAACACCATAATATCATTGTGAAAGGAAACCCACAGCAAGACATATAATAGTTAAGCTCTCAAAGGGGCAAGACAAAGAAAAAATAATGAAACTAACAAGAGGGAATAAACAGCTAACCTACAAAGGAAAACCAATCAGGCTGACATCAGACTTCTCCAAACAAACACTACGGGCAAGAAGAGAATCGACTGACATAATCAAAAAGCTCCAAAGCAACAAATGCCAACAAGAATACTTTATCCCACAAAGCTCTCCTTCCTCTACAAAGAAAAAATAAGGACTTTCTCAGACAAACAGAATCTCCAGAAAGTCATTACCACTAAACCCCCACTCCAAAAAATACTCCAAGAAGTCCAAAAGCCCAAACCAGCAGAGGAATAACTAAGAAGATCAGAATAAAGCAAAGAATACAATCACAGTAAAGATAAACAAAAGGGCAAAAACAGACTCCAACATGTCAATATTAACCCTAAATGTAAATGGTCTAAACTCATCAATAAAAAGACACAGCGTACTAGGCTGGATAAAAAAAAACAAAATCCAACTTTCTGCTGCCTCCAGGAAACACATTTAACTGCAAAAAATAAGCATGGACTGAAAATAAAAGGTTGGAAAACAATTCTACAAGCAAATGGACCAAAAAAGAAGGCAGGAACAGCAATACTTATATCAGATGAAACAGACTTCAAACTCAAAAAGAAGAGACATAGATGGACACTACATAATGATTAAGGGGACAATGCATCAGGAAGATATAACACTCATAAACATATATGCACTAAATGAAGGAGCACAAAAATATGTAAGACAATTATTATCAGCTCTGAAAACGGACATTAGAGAGAATACATATATAGTAGGAGACATCAGCACTGCACTGTCACCAATGGACAGATCAATGAAACAAAAAATAAGCAAGGACATTAGAGTCCTAAACAAAGACCTAGACCTCATGGACTTAACAGACATCTACAGGATGCTGCACCAAAAAAAAAAAAATAAGAGTACACATTTTTCTCAAGTGCACATGGATCATTCTCCAGAATCAATCACATATTGGGTCATAAGACAAACATCAACCAATTCATCAAGATCAAAATCATCCCAGCTATCTTCTCTGATCATAAAGGCATTACACTAGGAATAAATCATGAAAAGAAAACAATGAACCTATCCTCTGCATGGAGATTGAAATTCACACTAATGGCAAACCACTGGGTTAATGAGGAGATCAAAGAAGAAATTAAAAAGACACTTTTTACTTTGAATTGAATTACAATGAGGACACCACTTTCCAGAATGCATGGGACACAGCAAAAGCGTAAAAAAAGGAAAGTTTATAGCAATACAGGCCCACATCAAGAAACAAGAAACTACTCAAAGAAACAACTTAATCTCTCATCTCAAAGAATAGAAAAAGAACAACAGCCAAAAAAAAATTAATAGAAGGAAATAATAAAAATCAAAGTAGAAATTAATGAGATAGAAACCAAAAAAAAAAAATACAAGAGATCAATGAAACCAAAAATTGTTTCTTTGAAAAAATAAACAAAATAGACAAACCTTTAGCCAGACTCAGAAAGAAAAATCAGGAGAAAACAAAAATATATAGGATCATAAACAAAAAAGGAGAAATTACAACAGACTCAGGAGAAATCAAAAGACTACTCCAGAGATTACTATGAAAATCTATAGGGAAACAACATAACAATCTGGAAGAGATGGACAAATTCCTAGAATGATATAATCATCCAAAACTAGATAAAGAAGACACAGAGCACCTAAACAGGCCAATGAAAAGCAGTGAAATAGAAACAGTAATTAAAACACTCCCCAAAAACAAAAGCCCAGGACCAGATGGATTCATAAATGAATTCTACCAAACGTTCAGAAATGAACTAGTGCCTATCTTACACAAACTCTTTCAAAAAATTGAAAAGGAAGGAATACATTCCATGAAGCAAACATCACATTGACACCAAAACTGAACAAGGCCAACACACAAAAAGAAAACTACATGCCAATATATCTAATGAACACTGATGCAAAAATCCTCAATTAAATTTTAGCTAATAGAACTCAACAATGCATCAAAAAGACAATTCACCACGACCAAGTGGGGTTTATTCCAGGGGCACAATGTTCAATATCAGAAAATCAATTAATGTAATACAACATATCAACAAAAAGAAAATTAAAAACCATATGATCATATCAATAGATGCTGAGAAAGCATTTGACAAAGTCCAACTCCCATTTATGATGAAAGTCCTCAAAAATCTAGGGATAGAAGGAAGATACCTCAACATGATAAAGACCATATATGACAAACCCACAGCCAATATCATTCTCAACGGTGAAAAGTTGAAAGCCTTCCCCCTGAAATCTGGAACAAGACAAAGATGTCCATTGTCACCACTGCTTTTCAATATAATATTGGAAGTCCTAGCCAGAGCAAGAAAAGAGAAAGGCATACAAGGAATCCAAACAGGGAAAGAAGAAGTAAAGTTACCACTATTTGCAGATGACATGATAATACACAGAAAACTAATCAAAATAATCAATCAATTTAGTAAAAAATCAACACAAAAAAATCAGTAGCTTTCCTATATGTATACAATCAACCCAAAGAAGAGGAAATCAGGAAAACACCCCTTTTACAATTGAAACAACAACAACAAAAATATCAAATACCTGGGAATAAACATAACAAAAGAAATGAAGGATCTATACAAAGAAAACTATAAAGAAATAGAAGAAGACACAAAGAAATGGAAAGACATCCCCTGCTCATGGATAGGAAGAATTAACATTATCAAAATGGCCGTACTACCTAAAGCAATTTACAGATTCAATGCTATTCCAATAAAAACCTCAATGACATTCTTTAAAGAGACTGAACGAATTCTGATGAAGTTCATATGGAATCAAAAATCCTCGAATAGCCAAAGCTCTCCTGACCAAAAAGAAGAATGGAAGTATCACCCTCCCAGACTTCAAACTATACTACAAAGTCCTAATAATTAAAACTGCATGATACTGGAACAAAAATAGACACACAGATAAATGGAATTGAATAGAGAACCCAGAAACCAACCCACGTATACATGGACAATTAATCTTTGATAAAGGTGCAAAGAATACGCAATGGAACAAGGACAGTTTGTTCAACAAATGGTGCTGGGAAAACTGGAAGACTACATGCAGAAAAATGAAGCTAGACTACTACTTCACACCATGCACAAAAACAATTCAAAATGGATTAGAGACTTGGACATAAAACCTGAAACCATAAAATACATAGAAGAAAACATAGGCAAAACAATACATGACATACATCTTAGTAACATTTTTAAGGACACATCCCCCAAAGCAAAGACAGTGAAGGAGATGATAAACAGCTGGGATTTCATGAAACTCAAAAGCTTCTGTACAGCAAAAGAGACATTAACCAAAACAAAGAAACAGCCTGCTGACTGGGAAAAAAATTTTGCACTCCGTACAACAGACAAGGGACAGATCACAAAAATCTACAAAGAACTCACATGACTCAACAAAAACAAAGCAAAAAATCCAGTCAAAAAATGGGCAGAAGAACTTAAAAGACACTTCTCCAAAGAAGAAAAGCAAATGGCCAATAGGCACAAGAAAAAATGTTCAACATCCCTCATAATCAGGGAAATGCAAATAAAAAACACAATGAGATACCACCTTACACCAGCAAGAATGGCACATATTAAAAAAAACAGGGAACAACAAATGTCGGCGAGGGTGTGAGAAAAAGGAACCCTCCTACACTGCTGGTGGGAATGAAAACTGGTCCAACCAATACGGAAAGCTGTATGGCAGTTCCTCAAACTGTTAAAAGTGGAGCTTCCATATGACCCAGTAAAACCACTTCTGGGAATCTACCCAAAGGACACAAAAATATTAATTCAAAAAGATACATGCACCTGTATGTTTATTGCAGCATTATTCACAATAGCTAAGAAATGGAAACAACCCAAATGCCAAAGAATAGATGATTGGATTAAGAAGATGTGGTACATATACACAATGGAATATTATTCAGCATTCAAAAAAGATAAACATATGCAATTTGCAGCAACATGGATGGAACTAGAAGGGATCATGCTCAGCGAAATAAGCCAGAAAGAAAGAGAAAAATATTGAATGGTTTCACTTATAGCAGGAATATCGGAGAATCAAATAAGAAAGAGACATTCAGCAAGGGAGGAGGAGAGAAAGGGCTCAAAATGGGGGAGAAAAGAGCACAAGGGACTATGGTGATGGTTCACGGGTGAATCGGTGGTGGGTAATCTATGGGGAATACATAACAATGTAAAAGATATGAATAAAAATTAAAAAAATGATTAAAGAAAAAAAAAAGCCAGGTAGTGATAATGAACAGATAGGTCAAATCAGAAGCAGAATCATTAGAAAGTGGAGCCTAATATTTATTTGGCAGTAAAGACTTGGAAGTTGCAAAAGGAGGTGAGGAAACTGGAGGAGTCCAAAGAGGAAGAGGCACCCAGGATTTTGACATGGGTGAGAAAGAGAACCTGAGTATCAATGAACTGCAAGCATGTCCTTCCACACACAGTAGGTCCTTCTCCTACACACACACAATGCCTGCCTTCAGACTAGCTTTGCCCATCATTGCATTAGGGAGAACACCCTCCCCCACCCCACCCCCCACACACACAGATTCGACCCATCTCTTCCTTTCTTGTATCCTCTTCTTTTCACCTCTCCAACATACACACTCTGGAATATTCTATTTACCTTATTTACCTGTTTCCTATGTAGAACAATTTGTTAGTGTTTTTTTTTTTTTTTTAATTTGTCTCCTATCATCCAACTCACCAGGGAAGATATATTTCCTAGAACTGCATTCGTTACATGTCTGGGAAGTAGAGAAATCAGTAGAAATACTTAATTTGACCTATTTATCTTATTAAATAAGTGTAATCAGACAGGAGCAAATCTATAAGGAAAGATAGGCATTTCTTTTAGATTATATTGTTCCAAACAGGAAATAATTGGAGTCCCTTAGGAAAAAAAAATAAAAGATCAGAAAGCATTTGCTAGACAGCAGTGAAACTCAATAGCTTTACAGTAGCTCTGTCTGATCTTGTGATGGAAATGAAACAGGGCTGTATGGGTGCTAGAGCCTTCCAAGAACCATGCCCGATAGAGGAGAGGTCACTGACAGATTCTTTACCCACAGGCACAATTCCAAGACCACTTAGACTCAGGGAACAACAGGATGGGGTTTAACAAACAGGGAAAACAGAGTTACTAAGGCCACAAGTAGCCAGCTACCTCGCCCAAGATAGTGTCCACAGTGTCCAGAAGTCTCAACTTAAAGACTGCTTATCCAAGATGGTGCCATCAGCCAAGGAAGGAGGCGGCAGGCCCAGGATCCAAGTGAAGGTGGCAGAGGAGGTGTTCACAGGCTGACACTGCGATGATGGCTGCAGGCAAATTCAGGCTCCAGTTGCTGCAAAAACTCTTTGTCTCCTCTCTCTTCAGAAGTCAGCTACTAAAGGACGCGTCTACTTCTTTGAAGGCCAGGTACCAAGTAACAGGAATCTGGGAGCCAGAGTGAGGTTTCTTGGAGTGTGCGGGGAATCTCCATAAGAGTCCAAGCTGGCTCCTGCGCTGCCGCTGGAGCTACCTTAAACACCCTTTCAGAGTCCCCATCCTACTTGTTACCTCCAGGTTGGACCTTTTTACAGGGCTGGTGCCCGAGGCCAGGGCTGCCCAAAAGCAGGAGGGTAAACCCACCACATTTTTCTAACAGTTCCTGCGGCTTAGGCAGCCGTCAGAAAAATGCCAGTCCATGCTGCAGGGCTCTGGTTACAGAAATGGCAGTTTATTTTAAAAGCCAAGGGGTAGATACAAGCATTTCAGAAAACAAGAAATTGACACCAAAAAATACGTGTAAAATAAATTCCTTTGGCCAAATGACTAGAGTCAGGATTTACAGTAGGGTGATTTTCAGAAATGAAAGGCTAGAACACTATGGAGCCTGAGCCCCTCTTCCACTTGCATGTGTGTCCCTGAACTTCAGGGGTACGTTGGGTCCTCTGCTGGAGGGAGGGGGGTTTGCCTGGGGCGATGCCCTCCCCTTGAATAGTCCCCAGGGACCTTCAGTCTTATAGGGCTTCCTTTGGTCCATACACTCCATGCAGGAATTAGAAAACCAAGTTCTAAAGAGTTGTGTGAACAAGTGAAGGAGGAATTAGAAGGGAGGTGCTTTTATTTCAGTTGTCTCAAATATGATGATTGGATCAAGAAGATGTGGTACATATACACAATGGAATACTATTCAGCATGGAAAGAAGATAAACACATGCAATTTGCAGCAACATGGATGGAATTAGAGGGGATCATACTCAGTGAAATAAGCCAGAAAGAAAGAGAAAAATATCGAATGGTTTCACTGATAACAGCACTATAGGGAGGCCGGGTGGGAGAGAGACAATTAGTGGGGGCGGGGGGGAGGAGGGAGGCGGAGGGAGGGAAGGAAAAGGGCACAAAATGGAATAGAAAAGAACACAAGGGACCATGGAGATGGATCACAGGTGAATTGGTGGTGGGCTGCCCAAGGGGAATACAAAATGTAAAAGACATAAATAACAATAAAAATATATATTATAAAAAAATATGTGACATTAAAAACAATAAATATTTTTAATAGTTTTAATGAATGAAAATAATAGGAAGAACAAGAAATCAATGAATAATGTAATTCAAGGAATATTTAAAGAAAATAAAAACAGGGCCTCCCCGGTAGCGCAGCGGTTAAGCGCTGCGCTGTGGAGCTGTCCGCAGAGGCGACGTGAGTTCAACGCCCGGCCAGGGAGAATCCCACATGGCGCGGCAGACCTCTCCTGTCTCGCCGCTGCTCCCCTCAGCAGTATATTTCTGATCTGCCTGTTCTGTTCCCCACTCTGTCTCTGGTGAACCCTCTCGCCGCCCCACGCCTCTGGCCTGTACCCCAGCTTGTATGTATAAATAAATTAAAAAAAATAATATCAGACTCTGTAGGTTCAAAGGGCTCAGTGTTTTTGAAAAAAAATTTCATGGAAGTGATCAACCCTGACACACAACCTAATAATGTTACTTGATACAAAAATACAAAAGTATTTGAGAACAGAAAAGTTTTTATTTTTAAAGGAAAATATGAGACTGGTCACATTACTTCAGATCACTGGGGGATGCTTGTAAAATCCATTAAACACATACACACACAAAGAAATGAAATGTGAATTCAGAAATTTATACTCAGTAAAGATGGCACATGGTTTAAAACAACGTATCAATATGTTTAATATGCAAAGCCATTTATTAATTTTTTCCATGTGCATTTAATTTTTTTGTGATTCCTCTTATTTTACATATATGTAAATTTTTTCAAAATATGGGATTCCCTCCCTCAGGTGTAGTCACCTTAGTTCTCCCACCACCAAAGCACCCATATTCTTCCACCATAGTCCATACTGCTCTCCCACCCCCATCCCATTTACATGAGCAGTTTTTTTACTGAAACTACAAGAGCCACCCAAGAGATGAACAAAAAGAGTTTGGTAAAAGCCTGGCGAAACCCTTTAGATTAAATTATGACTTTAGAGTTGAATTTATCACTCTAAATACTTCTTCCAACACAGAAAATCCTTATTTTCAATGAACAGCTAAGATATCCATACGTGGGGTCCATTGTTCATAACTACACAAAAACAACTTTTTTCTTCATCAATCTAAACTCACAATTTATGATTGTTGATATTTAGAAATTCAGCTAACATGGGTAGCTTTAATTTATAATATGCTTCTACTTGAAATATCAATACTAAAAAAGTAAATCTACAGATTCTAAAGTAATAACAAACTTTCAGAAGAGTTAGAAAACAAACTTAAGACACTGAATCATATTTGATTATAGAAAATATCAAATAGCTGCCTGAAGCCATCATAAGCATAAATAATGTTTGACATATATAATGGAATTATTTCAAATACTGTATGTGGGCCAAGGCAATAACCAGCTGTTAATGTCATTGTGCTCTCCTACACAACTTACTAAAATTATTTTTCGGTATATCCAGTAATTACTTTTGGCACATACTCCAGTTCCATAACTTGTTCTCTTCTCTCGAGAGCTTTCAATCTGATTACATTTTTCATGATACAAAGCCATAGCTACCTTACTGGAATCCACATAGAAATTGTTGAATTCTATGTCCTTTTTCCCTTTGCTTTATTTCATATATTCTTAAATTGTAATAAATGGTTGTTTGAATTTCAGTGGAAATCAATGGAATGTATCTTTACCACAGTCTCACTCAGAAGGAAGTCTACTGTCCCCACGTGAGGACTGTGGTCTGTCATTTCTGATGAAGGAATACCCATCCATTTAAGAGATATTAGCTTTAGCCAAGTTATAACTAGTCTTCTGACTTTCTAAGTCAGAAGAATAAACTGTCCTCAGTCTTAAAAGGACAGTCTCATTAAAAAGTCAGGGTTTATTTAAAGAATGATTCTGAGCACGCAGTCAATGATTCTTAATTGGCTATCTTTCCTTTAATGCTAAATAGAGAAATTTTATTTAACAGATTCATTAAGTGTTTATTAGACAGGAAGCAGTGCTTTAGATTTTAGGTATTTGGAACTTAGTATTGCGTTCCCAGAGCCCAGAAATTTAACCCAAAAACATCCAGATCACACATAAAATACAATTTCTTTGATACTGCTTATCTAGATTTCTCATAGATTAGGTCACCTGGAGGTAGTATCATTTGTCAGGGCCTACGGATTCCAGAAATTCTGACTCCATCCAGTGAAGAGGAGAAAATATTCCCTTCTCAACATAATGAACCTTTCCAGCTGCATTATCAGGATTTCAAAGAACTAATCTGGTCATGTACTTACACACACACACACACACACACACACACACACACACACACACACACACATGCGGTGTTCAGGTATGCTATGTTTGTGGATGATGATCCCTCCAGAATGAATAGAGAAACAGATAAAGAAAACTGAATGATATGACCAATTGTTCTTTGCAATTGGCAAGATTATTTACTACCATTACAATCATCTTAAGAAGAAAATCAAATTCAAATAGAAAAGAGCTAGTGTATTCCTATAAATTCATTATTTTTAGATTCTGAGCTAATTTTTCTCATCAAATACACTGCCTGAAAATGTCAAGTATTTATAAAAGCTCTAAAACCTTTAGTCATTGGCCATGTATTTCTTGTTTAAGAAAATATTAAGTTTATTTAGATATCAATGAGTTGAGTATAATATTTCCTTTTAAAGGATAAACCAATTCCACCACTGAAGACATTTCATAGGATTTTAAAATTAACTTAAACTTCAATGATATGAAAATTCTTTAATATTGTCATTGAGACATGCACCTTATTATTATTAAGAAAAATACCCATACCACTGAGGTAATAAATACACAATCATTATTCACCTTGAAAGGATGTCAGAAAACATTCTTTATAGGCTGGAAGAGAGTAGTGAACAGGCAGTCTCATACACTGTTTGTGGAAGTGAAAGTGCAACTTGGCTGCGTCAAAATTTAAAAAGCACACTCTTTTGATGCAAAAAATCTACAATTTGGAATCATATGTTGGTGCAATTATATATGCATAAAATATGTGTAAGAAAGCTCATGACTGTATGATACCAATAGCATACTTTCTTTATTTTATTTTACGCTGCATGTACTTAGGCAATTTGTTAAATTAATACAGAATATGAAGCAGTTAAATATAATGAAGTGGAGATACATGTACCAACATGTAAAGATATCCATGACAGGGCCTCCCTGGTGGTGCAGCGGTTCAGTGCTGCACTGTGGAGCTGTCGGCAGCAGCGATGCAAGTTCGATGCCCAGCCGGGGAGATTTCCACGTGGTGCGGCAGACCTCTCCTGCCTCACCCGCTGCTCCCCTCAGCAGTGTGTTACTGATCTGCCTGTTCTGCTCCCCACTCTGTCTCTGGTGAACCCTCTCACCACCCCACACCTCTGGCCTGTACCCCAGCTTGTATGTATAAATAAATAAGTCTTTAAAAAAAAAAGATATCCATGGCACACTGTCAAGTGAAAAATGGAAGGCCAAGTTTCAAAATCATCTATCCAGAATGAATTCATTAAGTAAATACTAAAATTCCATATCTTCTATGTGTGTATCAGAAAAAAGTCTGAAAGGGAAGATGGAAAAGGAGAGAGCGTGGAATGGAGAGGTCAAGAAAGAGGTAAGAGGAAGATCTTTCACAGTTTATAGTCCACATTTAATTTTGTATTGTTTGACTGTTTTACAGTGAACATAGACGCCACATAATTTCCAATTCAAAGTTTAAAATGCAAATTAATAGGAGCAAAGCATTAAACTATAACATTTTAGTTATAAAATTATGCAGTATAATTAAATTTAAACACCTAAAGTCTATGTTCAAGAAATGGAATTAATAGCCAAACTGAGTGGGGTTTGGAAGTTCTATAGTATTGGTAATTTAGTGACAATCTGAGCCAAAATCAAGAGTTACTTTCTATGAAACAACTGAATTAAAATGAAAAACAAAACCAAAATTAAATAATAAGACGCAGCTCTGCAAATGTCTGTGGACTGAGTAGATGGTGAGAAGTATTCCACTACACAATTTGGAAGCACCTAAGAATCTTGGTATATAACATACATTCCATAAGTCTTAGTGTCTTGCCTTCTTGGGAAATTTCACTTTCTGCTTATTTGGAATCCATCCCTTTCCTTTTTATTTCCTGCTCTTAGCCAACACAGATTCTTCTTCTTAATAGCTCGGTTATCTCACAATTCCTCCATGCCACTCTTACGATGAACCTCTACATTTGATGCATTTGCGGTAACTCCTCAGTCAACTCTGCTTTTCTGAAAGTTCTTTGACAACTACAATATATAGTTAACCACTTTCCTCCAGAGAGAATGATCCCATGTTCACAGAATGTGATTTTCTGTCCTGTCATAATTATCATCTAAATCAAGTAAAACTTCTCAAGAATTTCACTAACATAGTCATAGACTCCAAGACTGAATCAATTACTTGTTCTTGGAGCTGGAAAATCACACAGAATCAGGAGTCGTGGAAGTCCCTGGGTGTACTTGTGCAAATAATCGGAGTCAGATTGTAGGTATGTAGAAACAGAAAAAGGACAAAATGGTGACAGAGAATACAGGGGATAAAGAGCAGAGGAAAGAGGACAGACTGCTTTCTTCCCAAGGTTTTTGCTAGTTCTACGCTTTCATTTCCTTTAGTTTTATTGGTTACCACTTGAACTCTTAGTATTTTCTTAGTGAAGCAAACTTGGCTGGGTCTTGTCCTAGAAATATAATAAAGAGGGCCTCCCTGGTGGCGTAGTGGTTAAGCGCTGCGCTGTGGAGCTGTTGGCAGCTGTGACCTGAGTTCGATGCCTGGCCGGGGAAATTCCCATATGGCACGGCAGATCTCTCCTGCCTTGCCCGCTGCTCCCCTCAGCAGTGTATTTCCGTTGATCTGCCTGTTCTGCTTCCCACTCTGTCTCTGGTGAACCCTCTCGCCACCCCACACCTCTGGCCTGTACCCCAGCTTGTATGCATAAATATTTTAAAAAAAGGAAATATAATAAAGAACATTCCTTGGACTGTTCTTTAATTAGTTCCAAATCTATCCATCTTTAAAGACCCAACCAAATTCTTCTTATTCTTGAGTCACATAAAAACATGAGGATATGGCTCTTATTTACACCTACACCAATTATTCTTTCTCTGAATACAGTACACAAATTCTGTGCCTCACAATTTAAACTTAGATAGGACTAACTTTCTTTTTTTTTTTATAATATATATTTTTATTGTTATTTATGTCTTTTACATTTTGCATTCCCCTTGGGTAGCCCACCACCAATTCACCCGTGATCCATCTCCATGGTCCCTTGTGTTCTTTTCTATTCCATTTTGTGCCCTTTCCCTTCCCTCCCT
>PVIJ01003039.1:97980-144259 GCA_004024925.1 Scalopus aquaticus | reverse complement strand
GAAGATGTGGTACATATACACAATGGAATACTATTCAGCATGTAAAGAAGATAAACACATGCAATTTGCAGCGACATGGATGGAATTAGAGGGGATCATACTCAGTGAAATAAGCCAGAAAGAAAGAGAAAAATATCGAATGGTTTCACTTATAACAGGACTATAGGGAGGCCGGGTGGGAGAGAGACAATCAGTGGGGTGGAGGGAGGGAGGCGGAGGGAGGGAAGGAAAAGGGCACAAAATGGAATAGAAAAGAACACAAGGGACCATGGAGATGGATCACAGGTGAATTGGTGGTGGGCTACCCAAGGGGAATACAAAATGTAAAAGACATAAATAACAATAAAAATATATATTTATAAAAAAATAAATAAATAAATAAATAAAAGGCCATCACACTGATCTACACTCCCATATTCATTGCATCACTATTCACAATAGTCAAGAATTAGAAGAATTTAAGTGGGTGAGTGGATAAAGAAGATGTGGTTTACAGACCTTATGGAATACTACTCAAATACTAATTCTTAGAGTGTAAGAACAAAATACGGTTCCCAAAAGGAAAGGAGGGAGAGGGATGGTTAAGTTAGATAAAAGGGGTCAATTGTATGGTGATGGATGGAAACTAGACCTCTGACGGTGAACATAATGTTGTATGTACAGATGCTGATTTAGAATGCTGTGCTTCTGAAAACAATATAATGTTATAAGCCCATATTACTTTAATAAAAAGTTTAAAATATCATCATCTTCTCTCTGATATGCATACAACACAAACACGCCCACCACAGATGCTTTTGCTTGTTGTGATAGTCTTTCCTAAATCTTAGCTGGTAGGTTGTGTTTACATTTGAATGATTTTCCTACGCACCATTATTTGAGTTGCAGGTGCTGTCACCCTTGCATTACCTATCAGAACTTCACAGAATGCCATAAACATGGTTGGGCCTCAGAACATCTGTGATGAATGAATATATTTCTAATTACACTGAGGTCCACACACTTTGAAGAGCCCTTCAGCAGCTCGGCCACCTCTGGTCTATCCTTAGGGGCCCACCATTCATACCTGTTAGCAGAAGGAAGCAGAATAACACTATTCATTTATCTATTCAACATCATTTTATTTTGCATGCTAGAAAGAATGTGTGCTGTGAGTCAGATAGAAAGGATTAAATCCCAGTTCTGCCATTTACTGGCTCTGTGAACGTAGACAAATTATGTAACTTTCCTGATTCTCAGTTTCCTGGTGTATAAAATGAAATAAGAGCCTCTTTTCAGGGTAATTTGAAGGATTAGGATGATATAAGTAAGGTTATAGACACATAGTAATCACCCAAGCAACTGTAAATATGATGGCCTCACCTTCACCTCTCCTTAATATCTTTGTGTCCAAAAGAGCAACTCTCCTACTTCCCATGGTTTTTAGACTGTTTTACAAACCTTTAAGCCATCTATCTCTTGGCAATTCCATGCTTAAATCTATTGGTTTATATTGCTTATATATATTTTCATATATAAAATACATTTTCCATTATGGAATATATGTAACACATTTTCTATCATACTTCTCTATAAGCTATATATACATATATATGTACTCAAGAAAGAATAACGTGTTATTTACATCTACCATCTATGCATTCCAACTGATAGGAAATGAGAGTGTAATGTGATAGCCTCAAAGTCTTAATTATTTACCTGGACAGCTTGCCAAGAAACAGTGGTACAGTTCTGAGGTCACAATCAAAGTGTTTAGCAAAATTTTTTTCAGTGAATGCCTTCAACATCTTCATGCAGACCTTTGATTTCTAGAAAAAAATAAAACTGTGATGTTTCCGATTTCTCTCCGAAAATCAAAGGGGTCACTTTAAAGAAGAGAGGGCAGGCAGCAACTCCCCCCTTCCAAATGCTGTGCTGAACAAGGCGACAAGGTCTCCAGAAGCACCTCAAAGAGGATGCAAGTGTCTTAAATTGCTACAGCAAAATTAACAGCACTTACAAATAAACAGCATACACTGATTTATTCACATCAAACCCATAATAACATCTGGATAACTAAAGCTCTACCTGGAATTCAGAGCAACACCTGGAATATCTGCAGTTAGATATTGGTTCTCTGAAGTGAGTGTCTTCTCAAGGCAAATCTTTATCATGACCCAATGTCTTTTCTTATTCCTCTTCATTTACAAAATTATTTAAATAAATATTAAGCAGCTTATTTACCAACATTCAATTTCACAGTGATTATGTGGAACATCTCTTTAACATGATTAACCACAAAATGAAGTCACTTCTCATTAGTAAAACTCATTTCTAATGTTCTCAATAAGGGTTCCAAAAGCAGCATTATGACTTCTTGAGACCTCCCTCCCCCACTCCCTCTCTTTCTCTCTCCCCCTCCTTCTCCTTCCCTCTCCCCCTCCCTCTCCATTTCCATATCCTTCACAAATTTGTTTACTAAATTAACAATTCTCTTAGAGCAACAGGACTAGTATGACAGGCTAGGTTGACACATACCCAGGAGACAGACTGACAGCTGATAATGCAGAGACTTGTATGCATAACCTGTTTTGGTAAGTGGTCCCACCGAATGATGATATTTCATTCTCATAGTACTTTTTATTAAATGATGATTTTTATCTTCAACACATGCAGTAGATGTCAGCAGGTTTCTGTAGAACACACAGCTCAGAGGAGCTTGCTTACCCAGTCACCTGCCCTGGTGCAGCTCACCTGTGGCACTCTGCTCACTTGATCTGCTGGCAGGCTCTTGCCAGCCACTGAAATCAAGCATAAATATTCCTCAACGCTAAACATTTGTTTCTAGCTAGAGGATCTACAGTTATTAAATCTTTCACCAATTTCTTTACTTTCTCCCCTTTTTTGACAGCCAAACATTATGTTTTATAGAGCAATGTTTTCCCCTTTATACCGTTCCATTATTTTAAAAAGAGTTGGTGACACAGAGATTCCAGGAGATATTTGCATCAAAAGACGTGATGTTCAGAGGAGTGATTCCAGATGTAGCTTGATGTTTTTAGAGCTTAGAATCTCTGTGAGGGGTTCTTTCTCACACTTGGAGCATTCAAGATGGCGTCCTGGTTTTGAGAAATGTCAAAGGGAAACAGTTACTGTCAGCAGATTGACATTGTGACTGAATTTGCAGTAGTGTCTTTCACACTGTCTTACACTGTGAACAGTTAAAACTCCATCTGCCCAGGGACCTGATAGAAAGTATTAGGAGTTTATATGTTAGAAGAATTGGATGGAAGAAACATTACATCTCTTTAGTTTCCCCTCAAGAGTGAGCTTATCAATGCAAACGTGTGGAAGAGATCACTGTGTGGTGGACACCGTTCACAAGTCTGTCATGTATGACCCTTGGCTACTCAGCACTTCTAAAAAGTAACTGACATGATTTTACTTTACTTTTAATTAGTTTCCTATGTTACAAAAGAGGAAACTAAGACAGAGAGGTTAAGTCACTTGTTCAAGGACACAGAAGCAGGAATTTGAAGCTAGGATGTCCAACTCCAGAACAAACTTAATTAATACACTGTACTGGCTCCCCCAGATATTCCTTAAAATTACACCTAGAGATCTATTCTCAATCTCACTAGTTAGTGGTTCTCTACCAACTCTTACTCATGCTTCTAACATAACTAGCTGACATTTCTTGTTGGAATACAGTCAATTTGAGGTTGAATACCTGCATCCATCATCATGTGTCAAGAATGAGTGAATATTTTCTTAAAATAAATTTTAATGTAGAATCCAATGAAGGTCTAGAATCACCCTTAATTTTCAGTTAATCCCCATACAAATGGCTATTCAGAGTTACTGTATCCAGGTTTATAAATGACCCCAAACTACTTTGAAGATTTATTCACATTATTCTCTCTGTTACTTTGAATGCTATCATTTCTTTCTCCCAGCTATCTTGACTTGTCTTTTCCCACCTTCCCACACATGTCAGGCTATCCTTCACAGGTAGTCTGACCTTGGTTCCCCTTTCTTGACTCAAATCCATAAAGTCATCTATACAGACAGAAAATAGTTCAGTGGTTGCGAGGGGGATGAGAGAAAATGGGGAGTGACTGCTTAGTAGGTACAAGGTTTCTTTTGGGGTGACTATTTGAAATTAGGTAGTGGGGAGAGCTGCACAACATTGTAAATAAATTAAAATCTACTGAACTGTTCACTTGGAAATGGTTAAAACTGTAAACTTTTTGTTATGTGAACTTTATCTGAATTTCTTAAAAAACAAAGACTAGCCTTGCTCACAACCTCACCCAGCTCCGACTCAATAGATGTTAGTACAGATTTTATAGTCATTTAAATGAGGAGGTTTTGCTGGAATAAGCTGAAATTGAATGTTGGTAAATAAGCTGCTTAATATTTATTTAAGCAACCTTGAGACTGAGAACCCCTTATCCATCTGCTTTTGAAAGCAAAAAATTCTACTAAAATTCCACCTAAGCTTGATAGCGGGTTTAAAACATATCCACACATTGTTAGCATTCCTCATCAAAAATATGCACCTAATTCCTTTCTTAAATGTGGGCTGGACTTAATGACTTGCATGTAATGAATCGAAAACGGCATAAGTGATGGTGCGTGACCAAGTTATAAGAGGGGTGGCATCTCTTTCCAGTTCTGTCTTGGATCACTCACTCTGGGGAAAACCAGCTGCCGTGGGGTGAGGTCACTCAAGCTGCCGATGGAGAGACCCGTGGGAGGAACAGAGACTTCTCACCAACACACGTGAGTGCGCCATTTCGGAAATAGATTATCTAGTCCCAGACCTTCCTTCTGATATCTGCATCGCTGAAGGCATCCTGACCTCAATCTTATAAAAGACCCCAGTCAAGACCCACCCAGCTGAAACATTCTGGATTTCCAACACAGAAACTGTGAGATAGTAAAAGTGTAGTGCTCTAAACCAAAAGTTTTTGTTTATTATGCAGCAATAAAAGATCTATAAATTTTCCCCTTTCTTTTCCCTATCTCTCAATTAACTCCTAGAGTTAATAGTTGTTACATCAATAGCTTGTCCTTGTTTATTGACTGTATCATAAAATAAGTACAAATATTTCAAACACGGCAAAACTGAATTATATAATGAGCACCTACATACCATCACACGGATTTTAGTGTTTGACTGCTCGTGATGGTCTCTTCCTGTTTCCGCTCATCTTGCAAGAACAGCAGGGTGGGTGGGGCTTGCCACAATGGGACAAAAATATCCTTGCCCATTTTGAAGAAGGAAAAAAAACCCACAATTTTCCATAAGTTGACAAGTTATGTATCAGTGTGCAGGCCCAGAAGAGTGTTCGCTGCCCTCAAGGTGATTTCTCATTGCCCAGAATGGAAATAGCCATAGAGGACAAATTCATGGTTAGAAGGACAACATTCAGGGGCAAGGAGTGCTCCATTTGCTACAGTTCTGGACCCGATTCAAGTTACACCAGAAAACAATCAGATGCTCCCAACAACTTGCATTTTCTATGTTTGTTTTTCAACCCCATGAACACTGCCCAAAGCCCTATCTTCAGGAGACTGACTTGAGATCCTCCACTCCAGTTTGCTGCCACGTGACCGGACATTCTGCTGGTCTTTTTCTCAAATGCTGACGGTATGGTTTTTTTACTTCTGTGCCATCAGATTCAGCAACAGATCCATCCCTCTCTCCAATCCATCTCTCAATTCATCTTATTTTTAATATATTTAAAGTCAACAGCAACAGAATCTTCACCGTAAATATTCAGTATGCAAGTAAATATGCTTCAATATTTATTTATAGCTCTTTTTCTTTTGAAATAAAAATTGAACACGATGAAATACATAATCATCAGCATACATTTGCTGAATGGCAACAAAGGCATACACCTCTGTCTATGCCAAGCCCTTGTGAAGAATAGAACATTCACGGGCACTAATTTATACTCCCTGACAGTCCATAGACAATTTCTTATCATTCTATGCCTCTCTCCTAACATCGAGTATCTGATCTGATCACAGAGTAGGTGCTCAACCAATACCTTTAATCTATTAGTGGATGTCACCTGGACTCTTGAGAGAAAGCAAATAAATGATTCTGACCATTGTGGCTCTGACCGGCTGGAAAATAAAGACACTTTGGAGCCTGGAGATGCAGTGAGAGAAAGGACAGAGATGCTGCCCTCTATTCTTTGTCTGTACAAAACCCCTTAAGGAATAGTTTGTCCACTGAAATTAGCATGTTCTAGAGATAGTAAAAATGCTTATGAAAGGCAATTTGTTTTCCATGGAATTCACCAGATGGCCCACACTGTTAGGTATGACTTAAATCTCCACTTGGGAAAACCTGCTATCTCCCTTCCTTGTAATAACCCCTTGGCCTGAATATTATGACCTGTACACATAGCAACTGCCAGGCTTTGCTGCAAGCATTTTAATGGCTTTTGAGAGCATGTGAAATAAAGATAGCTTGTAAGTAAATAAATAAATAAATAAAGTGCAATCTTCAGGCTTTAGCATGCCTGATAAGGAGAGAGCTCTGCCTCTGTCATTGTCAGGGCTCAGCTCAATCAACTGAGCTACTGGTGTGCCTGAACCCCGACTCACCCTGCCTCTCACTCTCCCTCCATTACTCCCATGCCCTGGCCCAGGCTGACAAGAGACAACTCTGAGCAGCCCCCTTGAAATTGCACGCTGAAGCAGGCCGGAATTTACCTGGCATGCCTGCGTTTTCTTTTCCTGGCTCTCCTCTGTCTTTTTTCCCTCTCGCCCTCTCTCTTTATCTCTCATCTGTCTACTGCTCTTCTCCCAACACATTTCTTCTGGCTCTTTGCATTTATTTCTCCTCTCAGAGTCTCTCTTGCTCGTGTTGGCATTCACATCATTTTTATCTCTACCTTCTCACACTTTCTCTCTCATTCCTCTTTTTCTCTTTTGTTTTCTTTTTCGCTTTTCACAGTCTCAATCTTATTCCAAACACCCACTTCCCTGGTCTATTCCCCTCTTCACACACAGCCAGCATGTGGCCCTGTGAAAGCTTTTGTAGAGTGAAATGGCACTATTCCTCTTTCCTACCGAGGTTGGACTCAGTCTTTTGTAGCAAACTAAACAACCCCGATTTTCAACCGTGAAGGTTGTCTAGAGCTGACTAATTTGTCAGCCTGGTCCCACCTGCCATATGCACAGCCTGGAGCCCATGACAACCCTCATTTTTGAAGCTGAACTTCAACCTTTGCCCTCCGACCCTTTTGTTCACATTCTGTTATTGCAAAGGGGCAGGAACACAACCCACGGGTGCCTTATTACAGCTTCAATTTCCCGAGTAGTTCCACCATCTCATTTTCACCTTCCACATTCTGAGCTCTCTCGGGTGGCTCCTCCTTGCTCTCTGTGAAATGCATTTGCATTTCCCCTATGATTGAGATCAATCTTAAAAGGAAGAGTTTCTGAATGATTTTTCAGCCCTCTGCCCTGCTCTGGTTCTAAATGAATATACTGATTATCATAGACTTCTTTCTCTTTTCACAGTCAGTAAAAAACACATAGCTTAATAGAGTACTCTGAAGAATTTTAAATTTTTTTTCCGGAGGCCTTGTTGATGTTACCATTGTTAATTCTGTGATTGCTGCTTCTGTGCAATTCACCAACAGATTTGAGCTCTTCCACTTAGCCTTTCCACCCAGGAAAGCAGAGATGGTTGGTAAAAAGCATCCGGTTTCGGTACGCACCCCCACCCTCAGAGAATTCATTTTGTTTTGAAATTACCTTTAAAATGTCCAGTCTAGTTATAAACTTTTTCATTACGCCCCCTCATTAATTTTGAAAAACTAATTTATCTTGTAAATTTTAAACCAACAACCAGAAAATTCAATGAATAAACTTAACTGAAAAATACTTAAATGAAAAATACTTCACCAATATGAACATATAATTGGATTTAAAACATCTTTATGAAATAGTAGATGGTAAACAGCACCCCACAAAGGCACTTACCTATTGTACACTCGACTCAGAGCTATTAAGTAGTAGAAATTGTGTTCTCTTTCTTTGAATCCCCAGGGGTTAACAAGGTAGCTAACACTTTATTTCTACACAGTAAACTCATGAAACTAATAATATGATTCCTTTAAAACACCAATCACTATATAGTGTGTCATTTCACATTTGAGGAATCTGAGTTGCAAAGAACTTGAAGTGGCTATCTGTCGAGATCCAATAGTATTCTTCTCTCTATGGCAGTTCCTTCATCTATAAAATAAAGGGTCAGATAATCTCTTAGATCTCTGACATCTTCAATACCATAAAATGACATTGACTTAGACCCATGTAATCAAAAGTTACACACATACCTGGGGAGAATCCAAGATTTAACAGAGAATCCAAGAGTCTAACAAAAACTCAGTTGTATTGAGCTCCATGGTGTATGCCTGGTAGAAATAGATGATTCAGTGTGTTCCATCTTCTCCAAATATCTAGTCTAGTGAGGAAAACAAAATTAAACTGCAATTATCTATGTAAAACATAGTCTGATGAGAGCTCTCATTCTCATTTTCTCTAAAAAGAGTACATAAATTTTTTCTTTCTCTTTTTCCCCCTTTACTAAAAGATTTCCAAACCGACTGCATTCCCTGTTCATTTGTTGAGCACCATTTTTTTTTCGCAGCCATTAAAAACTATTCAACTCTGAATATAAAACATCTGATCCAAGGTGCTAATAGCCAACACAAACAGAGACTCTCTACTTTGACCTTTAACATTCTTAGAGGCTACAAAAAATCAAGAAGGAGGGGGTAGATTAAGGCTCAAGCAGCTCAAATCAAGGAAGATAGCATAAGCTCCTTCAATAAACTGAATACCTGCCATACATCAAGCACTGTACTTGATACTTTAACAAAGGCAAAAAGTGAACAACATAGTGATGAACTAGATCATTCTGTCCTCAAAGAACTTATTACATAATTGGGAAGAGGCAGGGTATAGAATTTTATTATGCAAAGTAAAGATATAAGGATGATTTTATTATTATAGCTTCCTCCTCAACTACACCTTTTTTTGTTCTGCACTGTTCCTCTGTCTACCTCAACCTTTATTCCCAGTGTTTAATTCAAGATCCTCCATTTCTCCTTTCTCTACCCTCTCCATCAGGTTTCATTCATTCTCCATCAGATTCCATCTCATTCAACTATCAAAGGTATATCTACATGACTTTACATAGGAGCTACCCATTCAATACCAGTTAAATGTCAGAGTCACTTGGACCTCACCTTCAGAAATTCTGATTCAGTTACCCTGGGATGAATATTTTTACTTTCCAGGTAATTTCAAGTTGAAGCTATAATTTTCAAATGTCTGTTGAAAATTTCTATCTAGATATTCTGAAGTTATTCTCAAATTTAACATGTCGAAATCGAAAGTCACCATTGGATTGGTACCAGTTGTATTAATTAGGCATCATTGAGTTCAATTATGAGTAATAAGAAACCTAACTAAGCTTAACACACAAAGTGTTATGATTTTTTTTTTCTTTTTAAGTGACAAGAAATCCAGAGTTAGGAAGTGCTGGCTTGAGTTAGTGAGTAAAGGATTCAAGGGCTCAGGCCTCTGAAATAATCTTGAACATTCCCTTATGATCCCGGATACTAACCATAGTTCTACCAGGCAGAAGAATAAAGAAGCTGGAAATGGTGGTATCTTTATCAGGAAAATAAGAGCATTACTAGAATTGACAACAGAATTCCATTTATATTTTATTGTCCAGTCCTCTGTGAAATGACCACCTCTGTCACGTGATCACTGTCACATGGCATGGGAATCTGAGGAAATGAGGCTCTAGTTTTCCAACTATGATGATAAAGGAATGGGAAAATGGATTGAAATAGATGCTGTGTACAGTATCTTCCATGACATTGGTGCCAGGAATTTTCTTTATTATTATTTCTTGTTAATTAAATAACCATTTTTCTAACCAACCAGTTTTAAAGCCTGATGTCACCCTCAGTACTCCCTCACCTCCTGATTTCAGTATATTTCAAAGAGAGATTTTAACCCCAAAATACATTTATTCCTTTCCAACTCCATGGCCATCATCCCTGGTCTCCTTGATGTAGCGAGAACACTTGCTGCCTTACCTCCAATCTCTCTACATTTTGCCCAAACCGTCTTGCGCTGCCCACTGTTATTTCACTAAAATAATCATGAACCTTTCACAGACTCCCTGATGCCAACCAAAGACCAGCCCCCTTGGCTGTGCCTTCAAGGCCCTTTACTCTCCATTCCTGCAGGTTGGGCTGCTCACAAGCTACATCCTGATCCCCTCCACCTGCACTGCTGCTCATGCCCTACTCTCTCTGGCCAGGATGCCTGATCTTTCTCTTTGCTTTCTCTGCCTTTTTTAAATTCCTCCCCATATGGTGGTTGCATCAGGATTGAGATCAAGGCCTATACATTAAGCCACAGCACTGGAATCAAAGAACTAACTGTGATAACTCAACATATTTCAATAACCTGACCACAGAGAGTTGCATTCTTTTAGGTTTTATTCTCTTACACTGTTGACTGGAAGAAGGCTGAAGCTGCAATCTAGAGAGACTGGAGACAAACAGGACACACAAGCACAGTATAGAGAAACCTGGGTCAACTTTATTCTTTCGGAGAGAACAATTTCATAGACTTAATTTTCTCTCACTGAAGAGGTAATATTGTAGGTTTAGGGCTAAAGAAAAACTATTTCAACTCACTTTAAGCCAAGATAAAAGGAAGTTTTCTGGTATCCAGTCCAGTTCACAAGGTGATTATACTAGGATTGAGACAAAAATCTCAGCATGTATAAATTAAACTCTGTCTTTTCTCTTCCTCTCCCTCTCTCTCCCCCACCCCCCTCCATGAGAATCCTCTTTAAGAGAGTCTCCATGACTATGGTGTCTTGATGGATGTTTAACAACCAGATATTGGGGGGAAAGCCTTGAATTATCTTGCTTAGCAATTTCTATAGTGTAAATACAACTGTTAGCAATGCTCTACAGTAGCAATTGCTAACCCTCAAAGATATGCTGATGGGTTCTGTGTAACTCATTTTATTGGAACTCAGTGGAGGCGGAGGATGCAGATGGTTACTCAAAGTTTGACCTACATAATGAACTGTGATCAATTTCAAGCTACCAACATGATATCATGAAAGAGAGTTGGAAAGAGTCACATAATCACAATGAGTAAGCTGAGCTGCTGGTGCTATTCACTTTCGGAAAGGCTCTTTATTGAATGCTTGCTGTATTCTAAGTTGTCTGATGTGGGTCATGAAGGAAATAAGACACTCATGCCTCCTCTCCTGATATTTAGGACAGTAGCTAATTCCACAGGAACCCAGGCAGCTGTCATCTTTCCCTTTAGTCTAATGTACTTTTACTTTATGTTGTATATTACAATTTTTTAATTTATGTACATAAAATATATGTGTATGACTTTTATTCTGCATTGTATACTCCCTCAGAATTGATATTCCTTCAAAGTGATATTCCTTTTTTTGATCCCATCCTCTCTAGATCTATGTAGACATCTGTACGCATTTATTTGAGAAATGACTAAGTGGAAGAATGGCTGATGGGTTAACTTGTTTTTGTATGTAATTGGGTGGCAGCTGGGACCGGGGTTAAAGTCAGGAGAGAAACCATTCACAGACCCTCTTCCCTTCCTTTCTTTCCTTTCCCAGGCAAATGAATTCATTATGCAAGTCAAGCTTTGAGTGACTTCATCCATACCCTCCTCCTCCACTCAATTTCAAATAAAAATGAGTTACACAGAGCCCACCAGCAGTACTTTATGAGTGTGAGCAATTGCTACCGTGCATCCTTAATAGCAGCGTAATCAAAAGTTATGATGCATTTTTCTGTAATCACAAGAAATGGTACCCACTTAGTGCTAAGTAAAGCAAATTCCCACCAAAAAAAAAAAAAAAAAGGCAAAAGCATTTCAATTTTCATTTTGAAACAAGTGAGTCAGAATCAATTTGGTAAAGCAGTTAGCAGCAACTGCATGCCCCCACCCAGTTTATAAAGGTACAATTTTCTTTTAACAAACAGCCAAGCCAGAGGTCTCCGATGCTGGATTAACAGGGTGTGTTCAAACCTTCTTTCTATTGTGCATCTCAATTGGATAATAGAGGCTATTGGAGAAGCACCAACATGAATCTTAAGAAGCAGGCCAATTTGCCAGCATCAAGAACATATCCTTAGAAAAAAATAAATATAAATAAACTGGTAAGGAGTTTTTCATGGAGATTCAGAACACTGCGGCCTAAAAGTGCATCCCAAGTGCCTCTCTGTGAGCTATTAACAGCTATGCCAAACTGAAGTTAGAGAAAGAAGGAAATATCTTTATTTGGTAAAGAGCATCTGTGCATTGTATTGCCTCACTCTTCCCCCAAAAATAAGGATGTCAGCTAGGAAGAGACAAGTGTTAAATTTTAATTGGGTTGAGAAGACCAACATACTCCCATTTCTTTATCACGCGCGCGTTCATACACACACACACACACACACACACACACACACACACTGTCTTCTCTGGGAACTGTAAAGACAGTTGACAAACTACATTTGTCTAGTGTAATTATATGTCCTAAGAAACTGATTTACAATTTAAAAAATCATTGTATCCTTAAATTATCACCATGGCACATTTTTTCCCTCTATCTCCTTTCTTTTCTCTCTCTTTCTCTTTAAGTCTTTAGAATATTATATGACAAATGTATGTGTGTGTGTTTAACCATGTATCTGTATAGACACATTTAATTATTTTTATATTTAACAGATTTTAATATGAATTGTTGAAGCACAATAAAAACTTAGTGTCTCTGAAACAATCAGCATTCTGAGGTTATTTTTAATTTTTCTTGTAATCTATTGAAAAATTAAAAATACATTACAGCTATTAAGATAAGATCTCTAATATTAAGCATTCTGAGGTTGCTACCCAAAGACACCACAGTAATCAAACAGATATACATTCTTGCTATTTTTTGAAGAGCTTCAAGTAGTAAGAGCATATTGTACATATACAATTATAATAACAAAACCCACTAGAATAAAGTCAATCCAATAATGCAATGTCGTACTTTCTTATTTTTCAGACTTCAAATAAGTGCTTCCCCAGTTTCACTGAAGCAACTGTTCAAATCAATATAGTAGGATTCTAATCATATGACTCAATTAATATGAAGCAGGCAAAAGCTTAGCATTGATCCAACTGATGTGAAATAAAAATCAATGAGTGGACCTGTAGTCAAAACACACCTGGAGGAAAATAACAACACTCTTATTTTTATTTTCACATTTGAATTATGCTTTCCCTAGCCCCAGGGACAGGTCCAGCCTAGGTTGGGGTAACAGATCTTGTTTCATCAAGTTGGAGGGATTTCTGTCCCTTTATGAAAACACAAACCATACTTTGAACTGCACATGGTGGAAATAGAACCCAGGTTTGAAAATGCACTAAAATTTGCTGAAACTATTTAGGAAAAGAAATAATTTGTTCTTTGATAATAGTTCCTGCTGAAAACTAATCTGGATTTCTGTTTTATTTGAGAGAGTCTTCTGAGGTGAAACTAAATCAAACAGGAAGATAGATATTTCTGTTGGAAAACATATTAACAGGATGATTCGTATACATAGACATAAATATAAGGTTGACAAGGGTACATGCCAAATATCAACAAGGTAGGTTATTTTCTCTTAATGATAGGTGATTTTTATCTTCTTTATGTTTTGATATGTATTGTCTGATTTTCTATAGTTACTACATGCTACCTGTAAAATAAAAATGAAAATAAATACATAACTATCCTGAGAGGTTTATAATATCAGCGATATAGACCAAGAAGAAGAAACTGAGGTGACCCAAAGGAGATAAACCAGTGGAATCCAACTAAAAGTATGAAAGTTGAGGTCAAAAGATAGCAGCTGGAGAAACTGCCTGACCAGAACAGGTGAAAAATGCTGGTCACAGGAGGAGGTGGAAGAGAACTCCAATCTTAGACATAGTGGGAAAGGTGAAACTATTGAATATCAAACCATTAAGTCTTCAGTCTACTGTTGCCAAAATCTGTCACCCCAAACCTGTTGCAGATGGTTGATCAGACCAGCCTTGTCCACAGTGGGTCAGCAGGTATGGTTGAGTACCCAGGCTGTATCTTACATAAGAGTCCCATAATCAAGTGTATGGAAGCCAGTCTCCATTTGCCATGTCTATTTCCTAGGCATGGGGTAGAATAGAGGAATAGACACCTTCCAGAGGAATAAATACCTTTTTCTAATCACTGACTATCACTATGCTGGCCAGTGAGCCACTTCCCTCGAAGATCAGGTATTTCAAAACCCAGCCAGAGCTCTTGATCAGCTTTCTGCACATTCAAGTGAAACTAAGCTTCCTCTTTAGAATATTTTCATGCATATATCCCAGTGCATCTCTTCCTCAGTGAAATCTAAGTTTGGACTATTGAGCACAAAAGTTAAATAGTCCCAAGGGGAAATATTACAGATTCTTAAAGGCAATTGAAATAAGAGTATATAATGGGATACAATTTTCAAACAACAGTTCTGTTACTTGACACTAAGAATGTTCCCTACTTTACATGAACTAAAGAAGGAATTATTCCCTTAAAAATGGCTTTTAAGGAAAGGGCAGACTTGACTCTAACAGTAGAGAAAGTACCAGTTAAGAAGTAAAACTAGTGAAGTATATTTAACCATTTGGCAGTTCATTTTCACAAATAACTATGTGAACACACCTCACCTTACTTTTAAAAAGGAGCTACAGAGGTTAACATTTGAGGTTAGCAAGTGGGTAAACAGTAGTTTTAACAGAGACGATAACAACCTAGCACCTTGACATCAAGGAGCTAGGTAGATCTTATCTGGACTTATAGTCACCTCAGATAGATATAAAGGGAGGAGAAATGTGGAAAAGGAAGGAAAGAGAACATTACTATCTTTATCTTCTAAAGGTGAAGTATAATGTCAATTTCTTTTTACATAAGATCTCATTGATTCACAATCTCATGCTGATCTTAGCCAGGGCCAACACTCTAGGAGATAGCAAGGAAGTGATTATTATTCCCAACCCTGCAGCTTCGGCCAATTGTCCATAAAACCAACATATGAGTTGCTCAAGAAATGCAGACTGCTCACCCAGGATGGGAAATCTGGAGTTGGGGACTGACGTCTGAGTAGGACAGTGAAAGAAAGAGATGTGTCTGTCTCCTAAATCAAACTCCTCACAGTGGTTAGTAACTGCAGGAAGTCTGGAGTCACAAATCCCAACTAGAGCTTTGGACATGAGTAGGAGAAATAAGATGAGAGAGGAGGGATAGGATGTGGGAGATTCTTAATTTAGGTGACAACTACTTCTTATTCTCTTTTTGTCTATTTACTAAATACATCTCCATGGATGCTTTTAAAAATATATGCTTGGATAAAATGCAACAGGGGCACTAGATTTTGAAATGTTGCATAGGGACATATTAGAATCAGAATCATAGAGCTTCATAGTTGGAAGGAAACTTTGAGATCCCTAAGCGAGTTTTCACAGTGTGTTCTGTGGAGTTTTGTGTTCTATGGTACCCCTGGGCTTTAGTGGGGCTTGGGGGTGCCAGGAAGGGGCTTGGCTAGTATAGGGAACAGGGAGTAGGAGGAGCCTAATTTTACTCTCTTCTATATTAGGTTTCTATATAAGATTTTCTTTAGAGAAAAAAGAAAGAAAACAAAAGATTTCTGTTACATTACCAAACAACAAAAAAAGGGGAGGGGTGACCAAGCACCTCTTTTTACCAATGAAGTACAAGGTGTTAGACTCCAGACAGAAAACTTGCCCAGGAATCCTTAAGTTGGTGACTGTATCTCCAGGCCCCTGACTCACCACTACACCAGGCTGCCTCTCATTATGCAGCCTAATTCCCTATGAGATGGTTTAATTAAAAGTGTGGCTATTTTGGTTTCCATCTTGAGATTCTAATTATTTTATGTTAAATATCTCAGTAGCTAATAAAAATGAATTAAATGTATAAATACAACATGAAGTTTAAATAATATTTTAAACGGTGTTCGGACCCTCCATGTCGCTGCCTGCCTAGATTTTAATATGTTCATCTATTATTGCCTCTACAGATAAAAACTACATATCTGTTCTGAAGGTAGATGCCTAATACTTATCTTCAAGGTCAGGCATATTATTTTTTATAAGGAAAATTTTGCTCTTCAACCAACCAAGTATAATTAGTCAGTGTTTTTTTATCCTGCAAGAATTTACATAGAAGTAATAAACAGTAAGTAACAATAGAGTTATAATCCCTTCCCCACCAACTCTGGTACTGCCATAAACCTCCAGGAAAAAAAGTGTGAAACCACAGGAACCCAACACTGCATTTGCCACCTTAGGTTTTATGCTCTCAGTCGCAGATGCAAAGGATTAAGTTCTGAAATGAGACACACAGGGTCCCTACATCCATCCTGGTCTACCAATATCTCCCTCTACAGGTCATAAATAATAATAATGTGTATATTTGTTTGTGTGTAGAACCATAAGTGTGTTTTTCCTATATTATCCCATTGACTTTTCACAAGGCAATGGGTACTATTATCATCCCTTTTGGAGAGAAGAAGAAATGAAAGCACAAAGATAAAAATAATTTGCCCAAAGTCAGGAAGGATTCAATGCAGGCAGCTGGAACCCAGAGCCCAGAGGGCAGGACCCCTAGAGAAGCAATGCAGGTATGGCATAGCTGAATGACTCAGGAATCAGAGCTAAGAAAACAAAAGCAATCACCATAATAAGAACTGGGTTTAGAAACAACACAGAAAATGAAAGAACATGGAACTCTCCTTGGGGAAGATTTGCTATTCCCAAAAGAAATCAGGAGGAGAGATGAGGGCAGAAGAGGTGGGGTTGGGTAGGTGCTAGAAGTTACAATGTTCCAAACTGTAGATCCATTTGCCAATCTAACAGCAGAGTCAAGAACCCAAGAAGCCAACTGTATACCTGAGTGCAGAGAGGAATAATTCACTCTCTGGCACAGAGCCGAGGTCAGAGGAAGCTCAGGAAGGAGGAAAGCGTTGGGCACTGGAGAACTGAGAGAAGCAACTGCAGGAAAGCCAGGGGAGGTGGACAGTGGAGTGGCTGAGAGGAAGCCCCACAGGTGAGAGGATATGTGGGACATAAGACACTAGGAAGTAGACTGAGCATTCATGGGATGATGGCCTTAGCCAGACTCCTGCTCCCAGAAAGCATGTACCCCCTCATATCATCTCCACCTGACAAAATTCTGGAAAGGAACAACTGTGTCCAGTCTATTCTGGATCTTCCTCAGAAACCCCATTTTTCAAAATCCCAACAAGGCACAAAATATACTACATAATCTTCAACATGAGTGCGATCCTGAATGGACACAGAGCTGTCCATCTAACAGAACTTTACCATATTAGGGCCTCCCTGGTGGCGCAAGGGGTTAAGTCTCAGCACTGTGAAGCTATCAGCAGCCACTGCAGCATGAGTTCGATACCCAGCCAGGGAGCTTCCCACATGGCGCAGCAGACCTCTCCTGTCTTGCCCGCTGCTCCCCTCAGCAATGTATTTCAGTCAGTCTGCCAGTTCTGTCCCCACTCTGTGTCTGGTGAATCCTCTGACCACCCCCACACCTCTGGACTGCACCCCAGCTCTTGTATGCATACAAAAATAAATCTTTTTTAAAAAAGAACTTTACCATGCTGTCCACAGACACTCCACCATTAGAACTGAGTCAGACTTATAAGAGGAACAGTAAGGAGTAATCTCTGAGCTGGTGGGTGGTGTTCATAGTCAACTCAGTGGTAGAAAGTGGAGCTTTCCAAACTCCACCCCCTGAGCAAAGGGCAATGGCAAACAGGGTGGAACTGAGAATTTCTGACAGTTAAGCTGCCATAGCTTTGGCAGTTAAAACTCTGCTGAGGAGCAGCCTCTGTGGAGAAACTACCATCTTGCCATGTGCAGCTTCAGCTTGGACCTTAGTCTCTGCTCAGAGGACACTGTCTGGGGTAGGACAGATGCCATCTGGCCACTGGCTAGCCTATAAATTCTACCCCCTCCTTTTCCTTCCCCACCCTTCTCCCTGTTGTTGTTGCTCACTATGTGTCTGCTTTTGGGCTGTGTCCTACATTCTTAAGCACACGGGTGGTGAGGACCCACCAACTGTGTCAGCCCCAACCCCCCTAGGTTGGTCCATTTCAAATTGAGTTGAATTACATCAACTCTTTTTATGTAATTTTTGGTTTATGGTAGAAATGTTGGCAAGTAAGCAGACTTTTCTCCACTTGTAAAATCATCTCTGGTTAGGACAAATATCTGACACTGTCTGCAAAGGAGCAGTTTAAACACTCACATGACCCCTTCCCTCGACAAGCTCATCTTCAAAAAAACACTCAAGTAAAAGCAGGAGGAGCCTGTGCATTTAGGAGAGAGGCCCAGGCTCATCACATGGGGGTAGGTTTGCCTATCAGAGAAACTTGTGGAGGGTGAAGAAACTATCAAAACTGAAAAAACACCATCTCTGCTGGTCTGCTTATTGTGAGCGCTGCACAAATGCATCTGTTTCCATTTGAAACAAATGAAAACCTCCCTTTTCTCTTGTTGCCATCAAAGCCAGAGACCTGGCCTTAGCTTATTGTCATAGCTGCTGTCATTAATAATACTTATGACTATGATTACAATGCCATCTACTCAGAGTGCTGTGGAAAGAGAAGCGTAGGCAACAGACAATAGGAACCAGATCCTTGAAATGTAGGGAATGTCCATACTACCCCTGTCTCAGACTGGGTTTCAGGCAGAGGCCAGGAGGTGATGCTGAGTTTAGCCATTTGGGAGGACTGGGGGTGGGGGGTGGGAGGGCACTTGTTGGGGAGGACCCTAGGTTACAGATCAGCTGCTGCTCCCTGGTTCAGGTCTATTTCCAGCATGAATTTAAGGCCAGGCTTATCCATTTCCTTGCCTCTTTGCTTCTTACTACTCTGCCCAAAACAAACAATGATTTCTCCAGTTTCAACAATACATAGATTTATAAGGGTTTAATTGACCCAAACACAGGATACCAATTAACACAGGCCCTGGAGTTATCCAAAAAATCAGACAGAGGACTAAAATGAAAAATAATGAGTGCCACCTCTACTTTCTTTATCTTTTCTGTGGTTCCTAGGAACTACAATGGGTCTGGGGGGCGGATTTCTGATTGCAGGGAGCTGCCTCCAATCCTTTGGCTCTACTTAAAACACACAGAAGATGGAATTGGGTTAAACTTAGCTCAGAGTGGAAAGAAATGACAACAGCATGGCAAATGTTGAAAGCTTATAAAAATAGACTCGGTGCTACGGTTGTTTCCTCCCCCCTGGCTTGGTACACACTTGGCATTCAAATATTTGTGGAATGAATAAATATAATATGCAAAATTGTACTAAAACACACTGTTGTCTGTATTTTCCTGACCCTTGGTGATCAAGGTTTTCTTTTCTGCTCACCTCTGGAATTTTAAGTTCCTGTTGCAATGAGCTGCCTGTTGCACCTTAAAGTCACCATTCAACTGTCACCCAGTGCCTCCCTCTGCAGCGCCCTGTCTCCATGTTCATCTGAGAATCTAGATTCATCCTTGCTGCCTTGCCTGGTTGCCATCCAACCAAGGGAGGCTGGTGAGGCATTTACTTCTTCCTCTGCCTTCACGCTCCTATTAAGCATATCACAGGGTAATGCCATGTACCTGCTGACATTTCAGTTGTCTCTACTAACTACACTGTGTTTCATGTTAGCAAGGATGTGTTTCAGTGATTAGCATGGGAAGGGACATGTGATCTGTTTTTGATGAGGTTTGATGAATGAATCAATGAATGAATGAATGAACGACTTTCAGTTCATTCTAATCAAACTGGGGTAGGGGGAAGCTTTCCACAACCCAAAGTGCACCTAAAGAACAATCAATCAACAAATATGCACAGTAGATGCAAGGAAAGCAGATAAAATAAAGATCATAAACCCATTCTTGTCTATAAAAAAAAATCAAGACACAAGAATTACTGATAATAAAATATCACAAATCAATTTCCTGCAGGAAGGAAAGAGAACATGCTGACTTGGAGGTCGGGCAGTGATTTAAGGGGCACCCATTTTCCAGGGCACTATGCCATCCACTGTGGGGTATAGGTCCTACTGAATTCTGGGAGACTTTTTGACATAAAAGTTATTTCACTGAACCATGACTCCATGTAATAACCTTGAATCATCACTGCATCTCCAACAAACACAGCATTTATCCACTTTGCACTCAAGGTTCTTGTTATTAAAATGTGCACAGTAGATTCTATCCAGAATTTGGTGCTGTCCCAAAAATGAATATGCATTGTCTTTAAGGACGGTGAAAATGAATTCCACTTTTGTCTTGAATTTATAGAAGCTCAAAAATATCCTGAGTGTGCAGTTATATTAATATCTCATCCTCAGTTATTCTTTTTAATAATTTCTTCTTTCTATGTGTTTTCTGACCATATCCTAATATTTATGTTATCTTCTCTATATACACATGTTTACATGGGTATGTGTTTTATTGTAAGCTATCTAAAATCCATTCATTCATACAGAGATGTGAAGTTATATTAGCAAAATTTATTTAGTATTATAAATCAGTGGTAAATCAATAACATTTTATTTAAATAAAGAATAAGTAAATAAATAAATGTATGTTTTTCAAGTGACCTGAGTATTAAACCTGTGATGTTCCTACTGGAATCTAGAGTCAAGCCAAGCAGCTTGAAAAAAATTATTCAGAGTATAGGTAGTTTATAAGTCATACATTAAATAAAAAGAAGTATAAAAACAATAATGCAGGACAAGCAACTAAGTGCCAGTTTTCAGGGGACTTTGAGACTGCGTATTCCCTACAACTTCAATCTATAGATTAGAACCATAGGAAACTGCCAATATGCTGTCATTGCTGACCTATAAAAATTGCAGTGTTTTTGAGCCTCATTTCTGCTTCTTATAAGCTAATATCAAAGTCTTTGGGGTTTCCAAGACTTCCGGTTCATTGGACTCTAACTTAATTTCACTCTACCAAGCTGGTTTTCAGGCTCAGCTGGATAGTATAGTGATCTCTGGTTCTTTTTAATATCTTAACCCCAAACCATTATCTTAAAAAAAAAATCAATGTCTCTTAAGATTGGACATAGGTATTAATATTTGTAAAAGCTTTCCAAGTGACTTTACTCCTCAGAAGTTGAGAACCGCTGTTCTATGGGAACTACCCTTTATGTTTCAAGTCCACGTATGGCTAAAGATCTGAATAGATCCTTCTGAGCTCCACCAAGATCATTCAGTTTTCAACAGGACCACGGAGACACCCTGTAAACCAAGAGACTGGCTTACAACCCAATTCTCTTGTTTGGGCTTCCAGACTTTGTACCTCCAGTTTATACCCTGTGGTTCCAAGGTTATCCAGGAGTACTAAGAATATCATCTCTATCTATTTCTACCCCTTTGACATTCTTAGCTGATCTTTTTTTCCCTTTACTCATTGACCAGGCACAAAAATAGTCTACTAGACACAATCCAAGAACTCCTGTCTCCACCTCTAGTTAGCAAATATCATAAACTGGAGAAGACACTTCTTCCGCCTGTTTTCCAAAACAAAAAAGCTAGAAAGAAACCTGTCATTCCAGTTTCCCCAACTCTGTTTTGATGATGATTGTTCAGCCTACAAAACTATCTGTAAACAGTCATCTGCTCCAGTTCTAAATGTTCAGCAGTGGTTTGTCTTAGGTCCAGAGACCTCAACATTATCCACCTTGGCTCAGCTACCCTTAACAGCCGGTGATGTAAGCCAGATGCTGAGAGCTTCAGGCAGAGTCTGACATCATCCCCTTGTCAGGGACTCTGCCAGCCCCCGCCATTGGCTGCCGTTGTGTGTGCTGAAGTTAAAGGTGGGCACTTAGCACATTTATTACATACGGGGCTTATTAGATAACTGGGCTCTGTTGTGATAAATTGGCTGTGTGCTTCATTTGGACTCGCAATGCTCTGCAGGTTTTTCTAATTTAGTTTTGCCATGGCTCAGCCAAGATGGGATTCAGAGGAAGAAGAAGAAGGGAAAGGAGGGAAAAAGAAGAAAGCTTGTGTTGTATATCAAATCCTGGCTTTGCCTCTTGCTGGCTCTGAAATGAGGGTCCTTTTAAGCTGCCATCCTCCACAGCAGTCACAGAGCTGTCTTCCTAAGGGACGTTTGTTTTTCTTAAAGTGTCCCAGCTCTTTTATGGTGACTCCTTCATTCATTATGAATAGTTGCTGCTTTGGTCCAAAGCTGTCATTTTTTTTTCCTTTTCCCTTCCTTTTAAGTTCTAAATTCAATGTTTATACACACACACACACACACGCATGTGCGCGCGCGCACACACACACACACACATACACACAACCCCCCCAACCACCACACCAGAAAAATACAGGCAGGCAAGAGGAAAGAAGAAAGATGGAAGAAGGTGGAGAGGGCTGCTAGCTGTGTCCTGTGTGAATTGCTCTGTACCTGTAGCCTTTGAGGGGCTTCAGATCTCTCTCCCTCCAAGCAAACACTAGGGCATTGAAGGCTGCTTTGAAAAGTGGCAGCCTTTGAGTGCATATGTGCGTGCTTGTGCAATGAAACACAAAAATCTATTTCCCTATCAGAGTGACTGACATTTCTTTCCTCCTTAATGCAGGCCTTGATCTTTTCCCGACTGAGTTTTCTGATTTTCTCCAGCCTGTCTACTCAGAAAGGCGAACTTTCATCAATGGACACAACAATCATATGATCTTTAATGCCAGGCGTGGCTTAGCCCAGTAAGGCCACTGACCACATCCTGAGGGCAACACCTCGGAAGAAGATGCCAGTGTAGTGGCCTTGAATGAGCAGGTGCAAGGTGCCACCAGCCTAAGTTGTACAAACCGGGAGAGCTAGGAGAGCCTACTGCTCCTTTCACCTTTCTGTAAAATCAGTGGTATAACACCTTACAGAGTGCTCTCATCACCGCCACACCAACCCTACCCCTGTCATCCCTCTAATTTTACTCAAACTGGCCTTTCAATAATGATGAGATTTTATGAAGTTGCAGCATAGGTTAGTGGATAGGCACTGGACTTTGGAAACACATAAATAAGGACATCACAGTTTCACTCCTTATTTGTGGTCATGTAAGTTATTTCACGCTTCATACCTCGATTTCCTCATGAGGATAGCAGGGAGGGTGCCTGCACCCACCTCATAGGATCGTAGGATCATACATGGAAAGCTCCTAGAACAGGACTGACTCATAAAAGTCAATAACTCCTTGCCATTATCATTATAATGATTTCTGAGAAATTTTGAAAGTATCAAAGCATTTGCCAGCACCTTTTTCATAGCTCACCTCCTTTCTTTTTGAAGGGATTCCAGGTCTCACTTCAGCAAGGGAAGGAATGAAAGAGCAGTAGCATGTGGAGGAGAAAGAGGTGGAAGAGGAGGAACAGGAGGAGCAAGGGAGAGGAAGGGAATGAGGAGGAAGAGAGGAAGAGTTGGAGGAAGAGAGGGAGAGGAGGAAGAGGGAGGAGGGGAGCAAAGGTGGAAGAAGATGAAAAGGAACAGTGGGAAGAGGAAAGGGAGAAAGGCGCAGGTTGAGGAGGAGAGGGGGGAGGAAGGAGTAGAGGGGAAGCAGGAAGAGCAGCAGGGCTGGGCAAAGCAGGGGCAGCTGAGCACTACTGCCACTCCCACGGATTCGCAAGGAATCCAAGGACTCAGGGTATATGGCTCCTATTACTCAAGTTTCTCCATTCCAAGAGGTCAATTTTTTCTACATTATGTTTCTGAAATCAAGATGTATTTTCAGATAATGTGTATGCTTGTGCAGAAGCGTTTTTCTAAAATAAGAAATTTGCTATTGATACAGTCTAGAATTAATAGCATCTTCAGAATCAAGAAGAGTATTTCATAAGAGACAATGGCTTTTCAGCCCTGTCCTGCATGCTAAGTGTCAGACTGTTTTAGCATAGACAAGAGGGCACCATTTGTCCTCTAGTCCCTAGAATTTAAGTATTATTCTTAGGGAATAGAGGCAAAGAGTAGAAGCAGGCTGGGATTCCTGGAAGCCTCCCCAGTCACCCAATGGCATCAAGAGAATTTCTCACTTAGCTCTGATGCTAAATCTGATCATAACTCCAAATCACAATGGGTGATGACTAAACCAATATCCAAGCCTCTTTCAAAGAGGGACCCATCAAAGCCCCGAAGAGTCAGCACCCTTCACCCATGCTGGGTAGCTATTCACCTCCTCCACTGACATTCCTGAACACCCACCACATGTCAAGTGCTGTTAAGAACTTGGAACACAAAGGTGAATATGTCCTTGAGTAACTTATAGCCCAGGAGAGGAGACAGAATTGAAAGACACATTTTTTCCTTGTCAAGGCATGTACTATATTCCCTCAGCCTCGCAATCCTGCAGGTCAGGATTTCTTATTCCTAGTTTATGGGAGAGGAACTGATACCATAAGTGGTTAAGAGACTGACTCAAGGTCAAATATAACTTAAGGGGTACAGATAATATTAAACCTCATTCAATAGTACAGCCTGCCCCAACTTTAGCACTCTTGATCCCTTCCTCTTGGTGTTTTGGTGTTTTATTCCCAAGTCTCTTCTTATCTCTTAACTTACTACAGCAGGTCCTCAAATTACATGGTTCCCTTCAGCATCATTTCCCTATAACTTTGATGAGAATGAAAACAATCCCATTCACATTGACCAAAAGGATATCATTTAAGGACCTGCTTTTGTTATGTTGTTTTATTTAAAGATGAAGTTTCCAAGAATCTATCAATTACTTGAAGCAAGTACTTACTGTACATTGTTTATTATTTTTGTGATTTTTAAAGAATTTTCTGTTACAATCCACTGGACTATAAATGCCGCATGATTCAATCTTGTTCACTGACTGCACACAGTATGTGTTTAATAAATTGTTATTGAATAAACAAGTCAGTAGATGGTTCTGTAGGTTTAACTCTCTCTTCTGATCCTTATGATAATGACAATCAGTTCACAGTAAGCCCTATTTAGAGTTCTAAATAAAAATCTATGAGATTTCTAGAAGAGCTAAAAATAGTAACTGAACTTGAGTGAAGAAATCTGGAAAAGTACAAAAGCAGAGTTTATCAACATATGAGCCACTGACGACCTGTTTCAGAATTACACCAGAACTTTCTAAAAATCAAGTTCTTGAATCCCAATCCAGATGTATTACATCAGATTTTTTGAACAGAAGAATGTACATTTTAACACACTTCCCTGTCAGCTGATATGTACCCTCAGAGCTTGAAAATCACTGGAGGGTTATAGATGGGAGATGAGGCTTGGAAAAGAGGTGGAAGAGGGCAATGTTGATACTGAATGCTTTTATAGATGGAGAATTGAGGAGTAGAGCTTAGTTACTTGTCTCAAATCACAAAGCCAATAAGTCAGATTTTGGTATCAAGACTTTCTGGTACATTTTATTGGCTTTAGGGATCATCTTTTATTCTTACATCCCTACAATGTAGTACTTTATCGATAGTCACTCAAAAATATATTTATTGAACAAGCTGATGCCTTTTACTAGGGAACTGGATTGAGTGATTGCTCTGACTCTCACAACTCTTGGCAGTGGGGACACCTCATTTATTTGAACCTCCCAGCCAACTCTTCAAATATGAGACTTTAAAATACGGTCCTTGAGTAGGCCAAAGGGAGACAGACTGAAAGTTTCTGCTCATGCAGTGTCTACCCGCTGTCTGGCATGACAGGAGTTAGTGGTGGCACAGGGGCAGCCTGGGTTTGGGAAACAGGCAGGAGATAGGGAAGGAAAGTGAAACATTTGTCTGGCCAGACTACTTTGTATTTTTAAATTATGTTACAGTACTCAGCCATCTCAGGGTTGACTACACACACACACACACTTTAACAAAGGGTTTCTATGGAGCAGCAGCTCAAGGTTAGTTTGGCTTCCTGCCACACCCCTGCACAACATTTCCAATCATGGGGGCCCATTCATTAGTTCTTTACTTTGACAACCTAGGACTCCATTTGAACAACAATAAAAACAAAAATTGTCATTAAGTTTTTTTTCAACCACAAGTTTCCAGGACAAAAAAATGAGATAAAGGAAAACACACCCTGACAACATCCCATGTCCCGTCACATCCCATTTTTACACTATCGCTGTGGGGTGTGTGATCCGCAGCCAGAAATAAAACAGGACTGGAAGAGTCAACCATCTGTCTAGAAGGGCATCAGTCCCAGATGGCACTTCCTTTCTAGGTTTCTGGTAACAATCTCCTCTGTCTAACGAAATGAGGCAGAAATTGCCCAGTGAGCCAGTGAGGGTGATGAACCTGCTCTTCCCTGTCCTGACGTTAGGATTTGAAATCCCCCAGCAATGCTCAATTTATCTGCACAGATTATCTTGCCCTTGCTATTGTAATGTATCATACTTTTTCCTTTGTTTTTGTAAAGTGTGTGTGTGTGTGTGTGTGTGTGTGTGTGTGTGTGTGTGTGAATTTTTCAAGAGTAGGAGCCCTTTCCTTCTTTTCTCGTGCATCCAATCCTAGGCTACCCAAAGGACAATATGCTTTATGTACCCAGAACACAGAGGTGACAAATGCTTCCTGATGGAATAAATGGTTCACTAACACCTCCAAGATCTTGTTGGAGAGGAAAAGGATTTCCTCATAAGCCTCAGTAACTACACTCTGCCTTTGCTTCTCTGCAAGTCACCCAGAGTCTGTGCCTTGAAGTCAATTCCACAATGATCAAAGTATGTATACATTTAAAGTTAGAAACTGGGCTTCCATGGTGGCATAAGGGGTTAAGTCTCAGCACTATGAAGATATCAGCAGCCACTGCAGCCTGAGTTCGATACTGGCCAGGGAACTAACCCACATGGCACAGCAGACCTCTCCTGTCTCTCCTGCACCACCTCTCAGCCGTGTAATTCAGTAGATCCACCTGTTCTGCTCACCACTCTGTCTTTGGTGAACCCTCTCACCCCCCCCACCTCTGTCCTATACCCCATAATAAATAAATAAATTTTAATAAATAAATCAATCTTTAAAAAAAAAGTTAGGAATTAGGGGTAGAATTGGGGCAAGAAATGGCTAAAGCAATATATTATATAAAGATCCCTGAATTGGGCTTCAGAAACCGGTCTTAACTGTACTACTAGCTAGCCATGACACCACAGTCAAGATCGTAATCTTCAGGAAGATTATGTGTCATTTCACATAAGAAATTATGAGTTCTTTGGACACAAGAACTGTAAAAGGAATCTTGTTCATCATGGTCTTTACTCCACTCCATTGTCTAGCACAGTGGTTCCCAAACTTGAGTTGCATCAGTCACCTGGAGGGCTTGTTAAAACACAGACTGCTGGCTCCACCCCCAGAGTTTCTGATACCCAGGTCTGGTGCAAGGCCCAAGAATTTTCATTTTAACAAGTTCCCAAGTGATGCTGATGCTGTGAGTCCGGGAACCACACTCTGAGAACCCTGGGTTAGCATATGCCCATATGCTGTACACAAAGCAAGAATTCCGAAAATGATTGTTTACATGCATGAATACATAAATGAATCTGAAAAATGAATTTTTGACATGATTGTTTGAACTACACACAATATGACCATCTCTTTTGAGATTTAATCACTGATTAGTGATTACATATAAAACTCAACATAGCCTAACCAAATAATAAGAAATAGTCCATTAGATCTGAAATTTCTCTAGTTTATGAAACTTTAGCAAACTGACAAAAAAAAACAAAAGTTTGCAATGGAAAATGGACTTCAGTGGGATTTGAAATGGAGTAACTGTTATCTTAGTAGTAAGGATACAGAAGTAAGGAAGATGGGAAGTTAAGTTAAAGTCAAGCAGAGATAAGGATGTTTCTTTTACAGATCTGTATATAAAGTACTTTTTCTGTAAAAATAAAATGTTGTTCCTACTGATTAAAACACTCATGTATAATAATGGTGTTATGGAAATCTTTAGTTTCATACTTTGGTTTAAAATCCTTGTTAGACAGGGCCTAGCCGGTAGTGCAGGGGTTAAAGTCTCAGAGCTATCAAGCAATTGCCAGCCACTGTGGCATGAGTTCAATGCCAGGCCAGGGAGCTAAACCACATATGGTGCAGCAGACCCCTCCAGTCTCTCCCACTGCTCCCCTGGGCAGTGCATTTCAGTAGATGTACCTGTTCTGCTCCCCACTCTGTATCTGGTGAATCCTCTCACTCCCCACCCCCACACCTCTGGCCTACACCCCAGCTCTTGTATGCATAAATAAAAAATTAAATAAGTCTTTAAAAAATTAAAAAATAAAATCCTTATTAAACAATCACACAGGCTAATCTCACTTATCCCTGAAATGTTAAATAAATGAATTTGTTTTCCTTATAACTACATGATGATGTTGTTAAGCCAGTGAGGAACTCATTAATCAATCACAGTCTTTTTCTTGACTAAGGAGATCTATAATTAGGTAAATTAAAATTTGAGATGGCATATCATCTGAAATGATAAACATTTCGTGGACTTTCTTGAATCCAAGATAAGGATGTGAGACTGGAAGCAAAGTATTAGTGGTCTCACATTTTTTACCCTTACCACCTAGATCTTTCCCATGAACAAGTCACAAGAAGCATATTCTGTATTCCTTGGGGAATTAAAATTAAGAGATGGGATGATCATGACTTTTGAGTTTATTGAAGCAGTTGATACTACTCAAATCATATCAAATTGATTTACTGAATAATATACACACACACACAGTCCTGAATGCTGATGAAACAGAGATGACTAAGGAAAGATTCCTCCAAGATCTCATGGAGAAGGTTTCTTTGAGAAAAGAGAAATGAAGAGGTGAGGGCCACATGGACTCCAGCTTTCTACTGGTGAGGAAGTTATTTTCAAACCATCGCACAGGAAAGCAATACCTTGAAAGAGAGCCATAGTTTCCCTTAGCAGAGAAATCGGAGTTCTTAGTTCTAGGCTGCTGGGGCAACTATAAATTGTGAACAAGTAATTGGAACTGCCTGAGAACAACTACCTAAATATAGATACAGGATTCTTTGGGTAATTGATCAGATATTAATCTGTCTTAAATGTCTAGGTTGAGTCTCCAAGAGGAGGGTAGAAATCAACCAGAAGAAGAATGCAAGTGGAACGGGGTGCCTGGAGTTGAAGAGTCTGGGCAACAATGGGGTTCTCCCAGTCGCAGTGGTGAAACCTCAGGGAATACCACAAATATCACCTTCTAAGCCCAGAAAGACCACACCTAGGAGTTGGACTACTGTTCCAAATAAGACCTACAATGAAAACTTGAGAAGATTCAGCTGATTCAGCTGACATGCTGTTAAATTAAATGACCACCAAGACAAATGGACCTTGAGATTATTATGCAATGTAAGTGAAATAAGTCAGAAAGTTTGGGAATGTGATTGGGTGCAGTCTCTATGGAAAACAGCATGGAGTTCCTCAGAAATAAATGAATGAAAATACCATGTGACCCACCAACAGCCCTGACAGGTATTCCCCCAAAGAACACAAAAACACAAATATGAAAAGATTTATGCACGCCTATGTTCATAACAACATTATATACGGTAGCCAAGTCAAGGACGGAAACTGAATATCCATTAACAAAATACTGAATTAAAAAAAATTGTGGAACACTGCTCAGCTATTACAAAAACGATGAAATAGTGACTTTTGGGACAAAATGAATGGACCTTGAGATGATTATGCCAAGTGAAGTAAGTCAGAAAGATAGTACCGGATAGTCTATGAGGAATATAAATAACCAGAGTACAAACCGGCAAAACAACAAGAATAATCCTTAGACACTATGAAAAATGTACTGATTACCAGAGGGGCTGGGGGTGGAGGTGGGGGTAAATGAGGGTAGGTGACAGGGTTGTGGCCCTAGAGATTCGGAGGAGGTTGAGTAAAGCATGGGCACATATGACATGTGAAGCAGATAGATACCGGACAACTAAGCACATTCCTACATCCAAATTATTCAAACCGAATGATCTGAGGCTACTTGCCCTTTTCATTCTGGGAACACTGTAATAAAGTCTCTTGTCCACATTTTTCCTTCACTCCTGCTGCCTCCTGAATGAACCAGACACTTCCTGGTGTGGCCTCTGTGGCCTAGCACACCCCTTTCTCTTGGGAACTGTAGCACTACTTTTCAATGCACTGGTCTCCTGATGTGTTGACCACACCATACCTGAATAACAATAACAATGCCTACATTTTTAAACAGTAAGAAAAGAATAAAAGCTTAAAAGGGAAGACTAGCAGCAATAGATTGCTTAGGTCTAAAACCTGTGCCATCAGATAACACTTAGCAAAGGGTCCATATCATTGTCCACTGGCCCCAGAAATGCCTCCCCCGACAAATACACTCTGGAAATTGCATATCTTTTATTTTTTAAGATTCATTTATTCATGCATACAAGAACTGGGGTATAGACCAGAGGTGCAGAGGGTGAGAGGATTCACCAGAGACAGAGTGGGGAGCAGAAGAGGCAGATCCACCAAAATACACTGCTGAAAGGAGCAGCAGGTGAGGCAAGTCAGGTCTGCTGCTATAAGATCTCAAGTCTTCTTGGAAGCATGGCTTTGACTTTAACGGCAGCTGGGACAGATCTAATGACATCCCTGAGACTTGTATGAAGTGTGAATCGCCTGTTCTTCTACAGTGAGGACTCAGATGAGTTTCATCTGGAGCCTGGACACTCAGTTCAGTTTAAAGATTTGCTTTTCTGAAAACAACTGATGTTAAATCCAATGGGAGGGCCTCCAGTCTCTACCTCCAGTTCCCCAGATAACCTTTCCCCTTTTCTGAGGTTTGGGCTGGAGATAACAATAATTGTGCAGAATATCTTCAAGGGCATGAAAATTATAGTCACTCATTCCTTCTTCCCTCAGCTGAGAGGAAGCCCAGACCTCCTGCTAGCTGTGGTTAAAAGGTTTTATCCTGGTGAGTATAGGGATCATTTTTCATTTTCTCCTCTTCTTCTGTCCTAGTCACTTTCTCCATTCCCATAAAAGTTTCTTATCTTTTACTGAATGAAATCCAAGTTACTTTTGTGGTACAGCCATAAATCTATGAAGCTAGTTTCATCTGCTAGCTTTCTTCTACTCACTTGCCAAATACCAAACAAACCAAAGCTACCTTCAGCCCTCTGTGTGTTGACCTTTTCCTATCTCGCTTCACCTTAAAAGTCTCTCTACATGCTATATGCCATGTCTCATGTTCCCTTTTACAGGAAGCCTTCTGGGACTGCCTCTACCATGTCTCTTGTCCTCCTGGGAATTTCTGCTCAGTATTATAATGGTACATTTGTATATCAGTACCCCAAGGGCAGAAACAGTGTCTTATGGCTCAAAGGAAGAATATCTTCAAGTTTGTTGAATAGCTGAACTAACAATCGCAGAATAAAACCCATCATTTAGTAGCATTGGGTCTACGGCAGGCCAGCTGGGCTATTGTGTCCCCAGAGCTAACCCCCAAGCTCCCAGTTGGCCCCTGGTCACCATGCACTCTATGGCAACTAAGTGAAGAGAGAGATGGTCGCTCATTTTAGAAGCAGATTGTGAGCTCTTAGGATCTTGGAATCCTAGCCATGGATGACTTTATCTTTGTCACTTTATGGCTCCTCAGGTGTCACTCAAACAGTAAAATATCCTATCCCATTTACATGAGGTGTAAATGTGTTTTCACACTTCTGCCTGGTGAAGTACTTTCTGCAATACTGATGGTTAATTACCTGACAATGAACCCCCTCTCCTGAGAGGAGGGGGAGGGCAGGTGGAAGGACAGAAGAAATTATTTGGCTCACACTCCCTCACAGAGCAAACCAAAGAGACGCACACTACTCCTTGGGAAATGTTTGTCCCAGAGCCACCCAAGCCTGCCTTAACCCCACCGGTCCCTTCACTTCTTACTAATTTTCTCCCTCTGTTTCCTCTGTCAAATCACAGAGAACATCAAGTAACCTTCTGGGTTTTTAGGAGATTTCATTGTACTTGGTAATGTATGATTTATAAACATAAATAAAATAAATAGGATTCTGAGGGAATAAATTCTAAGTGAAATATCAATAAATCTCCTCCCTCCTATGATGTCTCTATGATTTCCTCCATCTCGCCTTCTCCCCACCTCCTATCCCAGCCTGGGAGAGTGGTTGCTCTTTCCATCAGCAGAAATTAGGGGGAGGGGAAGGAGAGCCCGGAGTAGGGGAAGAGGTTGTGTGAGAAATGTAGCACAAGGCTGCATTGAAATGTAAATCCCTTCAAATTATTAAGCACCAGAGAGTAGCTCTCGCCAGCCCTTTGTTCCTCTGAGTCAGAATGTGTAATCTAGAAGAATAAATATCCAGTCAGATATCAGCCACACAAAGAAATCTGGGCCATACATATTCAGAACCCCAAGTCCCACGGATACCCTCTTCCTTATCAGGAAGGTCTGGTCTCAGTCACCAATCACTGGTCTGAACTCCTTTAAATGGGGGTCAGAATTATAGTCATTTTCTGCCTCCCCACTTCCCACCCCTCACCCCATCAGCTGTCTAGAAACCCAGGCCTCCCTGTACGAGCTTCAAACACAAGACCATCTGGTTTGCTCCTTCTCTCAGGCTGGTGTTGGCGATGCACTGACTAGGGCCTTCTTTATCCATGGAGGATATTTTCTCAACATTTTTTGCCCAGAGTTTCACTCCTCACAGTTTGGGATGGATGACTTTGTAATCTAATTTACATTTTTAATTCCCTCTTAGCTTCAAGAACGCACAGATATCCCAAGTAGGAGAGCAGACTATTGTCAACCATCTCCTTACCCTTCTTCCCATTTTCAAACAAAACATTCAGCTCCCACCCTGTAAGAATGGCGCCTTAGGAGCTCAGTGGGTTCCTCAACCTGGAACACTCAGGTTCCTACTGCTTCTGAATAATAGTCAGAAGCTGGACCATTTGTTCTTTGCTCTCACTGTATACACTGCTTTCCCTTCCATCATGTGTGAAGCTCAGACTAGGCACTCAGAAAAACAAACGGAATGACACATTTTATAAACTCATACGATTAACAGGAACCTGTGTGTGTGTGTGTGTGTGTGTGTGTGTGTGTGTGTGTGTGTGTGCACGCGCACCAGAGCGGGGTTTGGGGCAAATATAGCAACTATTGCGAGAAATTGCGTGTTTTTCCACATTCAGTGAATTTTGTGTTCTCTCAAGTCTTGGCCATTCTTTTTAAATGAATTTTGCCCCGGCAATGGTTATTTGACCTTTACCTGTCAACCAGGAGTCTATACTTTGCCAAAGAATAGCACATTTCTCTATTAAGTTATAGTCCTTAGTAACATATGTCATTATTGTTTCAACACTTACCAAATTCTAACTTAATAATTGGAAGGTCTCTGTTCTCCTTCTAGATTATAATGTCAAGAATATGGATCATACAAAATACAGAATGTGCATATTGTTATACAAAAATCCTAACTTCAGTCAAATCAGGGAAGAGCCCAATAAATATTTGTTGATTTGAATTCAACCAAACTGCCTCCCTTCAGTCATCAATCACCAGGTAGCTTTTACCAAATCTCTTATTCCTGTCCGGGAATCTTCAGGCTCTAAGGCCGGTTTCTTTTTAAACTGCCATCAGATACTTCTATCCAGTTTCCTTCCGCTCTGATTATCCTAACTTAAATACCTTCCTTTCTTCACCCCTGGGTTCTTCATCCCTTAGAACCCGGCCAAATGTGTGCCCCTTTGTGACACTGCATATATTGCATAATCTGGATTTGTCTTTTCTGCGTCCTTTTCAACCAGACCCACTGTGGTGTGACCTTGACCCTCCCTCTGGTATGGACGCTGATGGGCATGGCTAGCCACCACCCTCTTCAGTCGCAGCATGTGATAGTCATTTATAATAAGAAGTATATATTTGGTCTTTGTCCCTTTTCTGGTGTGCAAGCTCCTTAAATCCCTGGAATTAGTTCTAAGTGAAGAGAGCTATCAAGTTGTCTTTTGTTATGTTAATGAGGTGACTTAATTGAATAGCACCTAAGCAAGGAGGCTGGTTGCCAGGGGAGCCAAATGCATGATTGGAGGATAGGAACTTTCAGTCCCATCCCTACCCCCACCCACCCTATTCTCCACCTCTGGAGCAGGAAGAGGGGCTCAAGATTGAGTTCAGTCGCTACTGGCCAGTGACTTAATCCATCGTGCCTCTGTAATAAGGCCTCCCAAAACGTCCAAGTTCAGAGGCTTCCCCAACTGGAAGCCAGAACACTTCTATTTGCCACTAGGCCAGGCCCCAAAATCTATGACATGGAAGCTCCTTTGTTTGGGACCTCACTTCACCTGACTGTTGATTCACATCCGTTAATAGACACTGTTTAATGAACCTCATTGCATCGTGGCGCAGGGGTTAAAGTGTCAGCGCTATCAAGCCAGCCATTGCAATGTGAGTTTGATCCCTAGCGAGGGAGCTAACCCACATGGTGCAGCAAACCTCTCCTGCCTCGCCTGCTGCTCCCCTCAGCAGTGTATTTCAGTAGATCTGCCTTTTATGCCCCCTACTCTGGTGAATCCTCTCACACACACCCCCCACACACACACCTCTGGCCTATACCCCAGCTCGTGTATGCATAAATAATAAATAAATCTTCTTTAAAAAGGTTAATGAAGGGCTTATTTACAAAAAGGGGAAACGAAGAAAGGACTAACCCAGGCAGAAAGAGATAAATTGGTGAATGCGACCTACCAGTTCTGCTCTGCTCGGACTCCAAATGCACACTGAAGGCCGGAGAAAAACAAACCACCGTCAAGGCCCATATGTCTCTGGTTATATATCAAGCCTGGCTGCTTAATTCCACCCTTAGTTCCCAGCAATCCTCCCTCTGGTGGTGATGACATTATGGGATTTGTAGTCCTTGGTGCCTGGATCTCTTTGGTCTGGGGTGGGGGTAGAGTCCATAAAACATGGGTTTGTGTAGTTCATTCAAGACATCCTTTCTCCCCAACAATGTTACATAAACAACATTTTTCATCAAGTTAAAAATCACTTTGAGTTCTACTCCCCCTCCCCCAACCTAACTACCACTGGAGGGCTCCCCTACAACCAAGTATAGTCAGCCATGATCCCAGACTGCCTTGTACCTGCCAAGGAGCACAAGTCCAATGACTGGTTTCTGGCTGACTCCTCACTCACACATGCCTGGCTGGAAGAGACTGTGCAGCGGTGAGGATGCAAAAGCTGGGTGGCTTCTGGGGTGTGGACATGCTTTGTGTGGATCCACATGCAGGGTATAAGTCCAAAGCACATAGCAAGGACAGCTGGGAAGGCAATGGTGATGGAGGCTTAGAGTAAAAAAGATTTTAAAAGATTGGGGATGGAGGTGTCAAAAGACCAGAAACTGGAGGTGGGGGTAGAAATGATTAACATCGTTGTTAATCCAGCTATAAAAATGAAATACCCTTAGGTGCAGACTGCTATGTAAAAAGCAGACTGCTACAGAAAGTATCCCAAGGCGTGGACCAGAGGTGGGATATGCAGATTGAGGGCCATTATAAAGAATCACCAGTCCTAACAATCAACTTAGCCCCACCCTAGAAGTAATTAATCTAACACTACATTAACAATTCCACAAAGAAATGAACCCCTCCCCACAAGAACACTTTGTCAGTACAATTTCTGCCCTGGAAAATGCAGCTCTTTCTGCTGGGTAGTGTTTGTGCAAGCATCTTCTTCTCCTTTTCTTTTCCTAATAAACCTGTCCTTTTAAAATGTAACCTTCACCTGCCTGTGTCTGGGCAAACAAACATCTTTGTCTCCTGGGTAAACTCACCGTGAGCTGCTGAAAGGGGAACTCCGCTGAAACTTTTCTCTGAGGTAACCCAAGTGTTAACAGGCAGAATGAGGGGCATCCCAGGATCCCCAAACCTGCCTGCTGTAAATGGATTCTGCCATCTGCTGCATAAAGACAAAATATAGTCTTAGTGTATAAAAACTTCAATAGAAAAGAACTTTAATATAATTAGTGTGCAAAGGAAGAGAAGAGAAAGAATATAGTTTTCAGTTAAACACCCAAAATTATCCATCCTCTTATCGGTAAATGCCCAGTCAAACAGGGTTGGCCCAAAGCAGGGCCACAGAGGCCCAAAAGCCAGCCACAAGTCTAAGGCATCTTCTGGTGGGGACCCATAGGAAAGGGGCAAAGGGGACAAGCAAGTCTGGAAGGAAGAGAGCAAAATCAAAATACAAGTCAAGATAAAGTCTGCCACTGTCAGCCTCTCCATGGGCCTCTTACCCACGTCTCTTCCAAGAGTCACCTTCCACGTACCCCAAGTCCCTGTACAAGTCCAAGGCTGAAAACCAAATGCGGCTTCTTCGCATGTCTCTCTGCTACACACACCTACCTCCTCCAGTCTTTTCTCCATAGTCCTCCTCCCAGTCTCCTCTTCCCAGGTCCTTTTTAGCTTCCCCTCAAGTCACTCAGCTCCACCCTTCAATAGATAGGGCAGGGAACATGGAACCTCCCCTTTTCAGGAGTTTAAAACATGTATTTTGATTTTTTTCCTAAAAAACGAATTCCATGGTGTTGGCATCAATGAAATCTGTGGTTCTGGGGCTTCACTGGTGGCGCAGCAGTTAAGCGCTGCACTGTGGAGCTGTCGGTGGCAGCGACACGAGTTCGATGCCTGACTGGGGAGACTCCCACATGGCTCAGCAGACCTCTCCTGCCTTGCCCGCTGCTCCCCTCAGCAGTGTGTTTCTGTCAATCTGCCTGTTCTGCTCCCCACTCTGTCTCTGATGAACCCTTTTGCAGCCCCACACCTCTGGTCTGTACCCCAGCTTGTATGCATAAATAAATAAATCTTTAAAAAAAAAAAAGAAAGAAAGGAAATCTATGGTTCTGAATACCATGGCACATGAAGTGATTTCAGTGTAGACAGCCAAATCAGGCTGGCTATTCGTGCCAGTCTTCCCACAGAGTTACACAGTAATCACATTAAAAGGACTTTGAAGAGCAGCTGTCTTAAAGACGCTCCAAAGGGACAATGACACTGGTCACCGCATCTCAATCAGTATCCTAAAATGCTTGTCTCGCCCCTGACATCCAGCAGGCTGCTGGCTAGAGCAACTTCTTCTGGAATTGCTACTCACTCTCTAGTTTTTCTCTCAAATTTCATCCCAATATCCCAGCCCTCTCTTACTAGGTCTATTTTCTGCCCTTCTTTTTATTTTCCCTCTTGGATTTAGTGCTCTATTGGTTAGAGAAAGTCAACCTCTAAGCTCTTGAAGATGATTCCTTTCACCCACTCTCCAGATCAGAACGATGAACTTTAGAATGTAAATATGTTAAGATGGGGGGTTGTATGAAACACCGTGAATAACTACACAACAACAAGAAAAGTAGAAAGCCACTCACAAGCTACCAACACCAGCAGCTGGAGGCAAGTTTCCTGGTACTCTTCTGTCGTTTCTATTTTGCTACAAAAACTCAGGTTCTTCGTCTTCCTCTGTCTCCTGACAATTCTCAAGTCTTTCCATTTGTTTTATATCTTTGTTTTGGATCCTCTGTTTACAAACTTGAGGCAAACCGAGTAACTGATAAATTGTGCCTTTGCACCAGCTGTTTGCTGTCCAAATAGCTGACCAGGAAAGCAGCGAATCTATCCTGTGTCCTTGTCATGGTGATTTGACTTATTAAAGACAATTTAATAGGAAAAAGGGGAGACACAAGCCAGGATAAAAAACAGGCTCTGTTCCAGATGAAAAGGAAACAGTTGATGCACAATTGCCCTTAGGCTTAAAGATATTTTATCTCTGGGTTCCAACATCCTTTCACGATTATTCTACAATTCTCCCGGTTTTATTAATGCTGAGGCACAGATAGGTTTCCTTCTGCTCACAGTCAGAGTGAAGGTTAGTAATGGAGTAGAAGAGTGGAATGAGATATCTTTGCCCAGAAGTTTGGAGTCTTTCATTAATTCTCACTCCAGTGATTTAGAGGTGGGTGAGGTAGAAGGAGGGAAGGATCAAAGAGGGAAAGGGATGAAAGTGAGAGACGATCCCCACTGTACTGATAGCCAAGGTCATCCCCAGAACAAAGGGGAGGTCACAGCCCAAGCCCCATAAGAAAGCCAGTTGTCTCCTCCTGGTCATGCTTTGCTTAAGGATGCTGGATATACTGAATGGATTAGGTTTTCCTGTAAACTTAATCCAACGCTGGTGAAGAAGAGTTGATTCAATCTATTCTCAGGGACCTGCATAGAAATCAGCAGTAAAAGATTCCAAACTGGTTCATTTATACAGAAATGTTAAAGAATGGAAATAGAAGCCAAGAGAAGGTATGTTGCTTCTGACCCCTGGACTTTTAAGTTCAACAGATCTGAACTCAAAACACATTTTCCCCATCTACCAGTTTTTAGTCACAGTTGAACTCTACTGAGACTTAGTTTCTCATTTACAAAATAAAGACAGTCATGTGCTCAAAGCAAGATTTATTGTCCTTTCTACTTTCCCCGACACCCCAAGTAGGAAGTTAAATCATGGGAGACAGTGCTATCAGCAAAGTTTTTCTTGCATTTGTTTTTGGCTTTTGGTTCAAGTTTTGCAACTGCTGGATTCTGAGTACTTGAAAACCCTAAACCCAAATCTACAGAGGAAAGAAGAATCTAAAGGTTTAAGTCCTTAATGCCATCCTTCTGGATGATGTAAGAAATGATGGCAACTTATCTGTGACCTAAAAGCACTTAGCCAGAATGAAGCAAGGTTTCTCAGGTTGGGAAAAGCAAGGGGCTTGAAACACAGTCACTTCAAAATGGGGATATGTTCTGAGAAATGTGTCCTTAGGTGATTTCTTCCTTGAGCAAATGTCAGAGAGTATAATTACACAAACCTACATGGTACAGTCTGCTGCACACCCAGACTGGTTGCTACAGCCTATTGGGAACTTCCTGGGCGATCCTTCATTAACCAAAACATGATTAACTAATGTATGAGTGTATCTGAAGAGGACTTTGGGGTAGGGGCAAAGAAGGAAGGAGAACAGAGGGAAGGTCACAAAAGCTGTAAGCAAAATGAAAGAATTACTGATGCCTGTCTCATCAGCTCTTGAAAACATTATTGTTATGTATTTATGGATATGGTGGTATGTGAAGGACCTAGCAAAAAATCACCACTAAATAAATGGTTAATGTTATGACATTATGATTGCAATGACAGTTAATATTTACAGGTGGCAAGGGTTCTTGGAGATGGTCTACTTTTTTATTCCCACATTGATAGTGATCGTCATCTTTCTTCTCCATCCTTCCTGTCTTCCCTCCTGTAATAGGGAATTTAGGATCTACATCTTATATCTTCTGAACCTGAAGCAAGATAAGAGGTCAACTAACGGGGCTTTAACGCAGCTGCCTCTGGGAACTTTCATATGTGAAACCATTTCTCTTAGGATGTTCTACCTGAGGGACTGATCTATTTTTCAGCCAAGACAAAGACTTAACTACTATTTACATTCATGTTTTAGTTTTGGTTTTTCATGATTGAAATACTCTCAAGCCCACAGTGAGTCCTTAGTCCATCAAACTGTCAACAGTGCCTCCACATGAGTTGGAAACAGAAAATATTATGCCAATACTGGTATGTAAAATGAAGGGCCTTCTTTTATTAGTAACATCTGGCATGGCTTGTTAGAACATTCAAACCATGTGGCCATCGAGTCCTTACTCTGATAAATGAGAGCCATCAGGGATGTGGGTGCACACGGGGGCTCACCACACCCCACAAAAATCATTCCAACCTTCCATTCAGTAGCTTTCCTCACAATTTCGTCTTTTTTCTCTAATTTCAACCACATGTCTTTCTAGGTTTGGAGCTGCCTGTCTCCCTACAAAAGCTACATTTTGGCAAAAACCCAAGGCCTTGGAAGGTAGAGATTTCATGATACTTGCTTCTCATGTATAAGGATTATTCTCCTTCATGCCCATTCTTGTTTTCTTGACTCAGTCCCTCCAAATGTCCATAAACCTTGGTTCTGCCTACTTCCACGACTTCTTCCCTGGGATTAGCCTACAGTATGAGAGAAACAGAGCAGGGTCTGTCTTTTCTCTGCCCATCATACCAGTAACCAGGGTGCAAGCATGCCACCCCATAGGTGCCCAAGACTTGTTGATAGAACATACAAATAACAGGATTTGCTCTGAAGTCTAATGTTTAATCCCCTTTTCTTAAGAAAACAAATTGCTCCCAACTAGTTCCCAAATCATGTATACTGGCTGAGCTGTAACATCCTGACATCAAAAATGGGCCCCTGGTATAGAACACAATATTGAGGATAGAGCAAGTCTGTGAGGAGTGATATGACAAATTTTGAAAACCATACCTGCTGGCTCTTGCTTTTTAGAATTTGACTTAATTCCATTCTCTCCCAATTTATGATCAACTTTGAAATTTTACTTTGGCTTCATTAGCACTGCTACCTCCATCCCAAATTAAAACAAGTGAGCCCTAAATATTATAGTCATTGGTTAACTTATTTACCTTTTGAGCCATACCAAATATTTGTTGAACCCCATATTTGTGGCAGACACTGAATCTAGGCACTAAGGATTCATAAGTGAAAAAAGCATATAATTTCACTCTTACAAGATTTAAGCTCTAGTGATGGGCAGAGAGTAAATTTAAATATATAAGATGTATAGTATGTTAGGTGGTGGTGTACATTAGTGAAGAAAAAGGATAATGGAAAGAGGAATAGACAGTGTATGTAAATAAGGAGGTTAGAAAATGTATCCTTGATAAGATGACATTGGAAAAGAAAAATGATGGGAATGAGAAAGTGAGTCACATGGAAAACCAGAGGAAGATCATTCTGGACAAAGGGAACAGCAAGTGCAAAGGCCCTGAGGCAGGACTATGCTGGCTTCTTGTAGAAGCCAAAAAAGCCCAGTGTGGGTGGCCATTTGCTAGGCTGTTATATTAAAATTCGACATTTATTCTGAGATGGAAAGTCATTGACAGAAGATTTATATGACCTGCTTTATATATGACCTTATCTGGTTCTTCTAATAGCAAGCTTTAACACGGCATATAGGAGAGCAAGGGTGAAAGCCGTGAGAACGTAAAAGATGGTCGTCTTAAACCAGGACAGAGATAAAGGTAATGAGCAATGGTTGGTGTCTGGGTATACTTTGAAGGCAGAACTGATTAGATTGGATGGTGATTTGGTTATGGACTATGAAAAAAGAAAAGAAAAAATAAAAACATGACACTATTTTATCTGAGAAAATGTAAGACTAAAGTTGCCATTTATTGAGATGAAAAGAATGAGGTGAGGGAAATGAGGTGTGAAGTGATGATCGGTGTGAGGTTTGAGACATGTAAAGTTTGAGATGTCTTTTAGACATCCAAGAATAAGCAGCTGGGCTCAGGGAAAAGAAGGTAGAGTTATATATTTGGTAATTCATAGAATACACAGTATGAATAAAGTCACAAGGCTGAATGGCACACATCAGAAATGAATAGAAGTAGAAATATAGAAGAGGTTTGAGCACTTTGGCCTGCCTGGAGTCCTCTAGAGCAGATAGATTCACAGGAAGAATCTGCAAAGGGAGGGAAAGTCAGCAAAGGAAGGGGAATTACCAATGAAGTAAGAAGTACACCCATAAAGTTGGGAGAATGACCACCTATGTGAAGTGCTGTTGGTAGCTAAGACCCATCCAGACCACTGGATTTCACAACACAAGTTCTGTTAGCAGCACTATGGCAAAGAAGTAAAGACAAAGGGCCTCCCTAGTGGTGCAAGGAGTTATGTCTCAGTACTATGAAGTTATCCGCAGTCTGCAGCACAAGTTCGATCCCCACCAGGGAGCTGACCCACATGGCACAGCAGACCTCTTCTGCCTCTCCTGCTGCTCTTCTAAGCAGAGTATTTCAGTAGATCCACCTGTTCTGCTCCCCACTCTGTCTCTGGTGAACCCTCTCACCACCACCCCCTCCACGCTTCTGGCCTACAGCCCAGCCCTTGTATTCATAAATAAATAAATCTTAAAAAAAAAAAAAAAAAGAAGTGAAGACAAAAGCCTGACTGGAGCAGGCATAGAGGAATGAAAGATATTGATGTTAGGAAGTAAGGGGCAAAAATACTAGCAAGTCTTGGGTCTCCCCGGCGGCCTAGGGGTTAAGTCTCAGCACTATCACTGATGTGGCCTGAGTTAGCTGCTGGGCCAGGGAGCTTCCCACATGGCGCAGCAGACCTCTCCTGTCTTGCCCGCTGCTCCCCTCAGTAGTGTATTTCGACTGATCTGCCTGTTCTCCCCATTCTGTCTCTGGTGAATCCTCTCACCCCCTGCACCTCTGGCCTACACCCCAGCTCTTGCATGCATGAATAAATAAGTCCTTAAAAACAAAACAAATTTAACAAGAACAGGACGCTTGATCGTCCTGGAACAAAGGGTATGCATCACGAGGTATGGCCAGGAACATCCAGGGGGCCATTGACTGATGAATGACCCTGTTTTCCCAGAACACCTTGTCAATAAGATTGGAACCATGAGTAGGGGATCTGGAGTATGGTTTCCATCTCAATACTGAGTCATCAAGCAGATATCAGCAGACTCACCTTCTCCCTATAATCCCTAGATACATATGCACATTTGTTCAGTTTCACCTATCCTTTTTTTCTTTGTTCTCAGATCCCAGGTAATTGACACTGTATTATTATTCTATCAATAAAAGGCCAAGAGCTTGCTCTTTCAGCACCATCCTGCATTGTACAGCTTGTTCCATGCCTCCCATTGGTCAGTGTGGTGTTGTCAACACAACGTCCCTTCATTTACTTATTCAACAGGTTTGACTGAGCAGTTCCAGTGTGTGAAGTACAGATATGAACAAAATAGCTTCTATTTGGGGAAATATGTCTATGATCCCAAAGAAAATTACAGTGTACCAGGGGGTATGCCTAAAACATTGTAAACCTAGACAGAGTTTGATAAACTTCATAAAAGAGGCAGTGTCAAATGCAGAGTTTAGGGAGAAGGAAAGTCAATCTGATTTCTTGGGAGTGGGGGGAGGAAATGATGTATGAAGAGAATTTTTCTCAACAAGAGTGAGGGGATGGTGTCCCAGGCATATGGGGACATGTGGTGAAGATAAGATTGTCCACTGTGGAACTTACATTGTCCCCGATATCCCCATCATTTTTTTTGGTTATCATCATCATCATCATCATCATCATCATCATTATTATTATAATGATCAAGAGAGTCAGACTTACTAGGGAAAGATCTGAGACTAAATCTAGCCATTCACATATCAGGTCCTCATTATTCAGTGTTCAAGTCTAGTTAATAAAATAAATCCAAGAGACATGAGCTCTGTTCTTTTTAAAGATGGAAATTCATTTAAGGGGTGCCAAAGGCATTGCACGAATCCATGATAGAGGTTGGCTTAGGCACAGGGAATATTTCTCTCTCTCTCTCTCTCTCTCTCTCTCTCTCTCACACACACACACACACACACACACAAACACACGAGAGAGACAGAGACAGAAAGACAGAGAGAGAGACAGAGATAGGAAAGAGAGAGACAGAGACAGAGAGAGATAGGAAATAAAATGTGTAATCACTGGGTGAAAACTTTCTTAGATTTTATGTTCTGATATCATAGAAAAGTGTAGGGGGTAAATAATTAATAGTACTTCTGTACTTTTTCTGGGTTGTAGCTAAGAAACAGAGGTGAGAAGAAACTCTCTGAAAGGATCTGCAGACTTGGATGGCCCACTAGCTGATGGTACATGCTGGGCTCTACAACAATGCAGCACCCATGGGTGGGGACACAGGGTGCTGCCACTTTCCTTCATCTTCTGCCACACTCTCCAAGTATATACTGACACTAGATTCAGCATGAGACCTAGGTGTCCACCACCCCTCCCCAATCCAAACAATTTCTGGGTTTTAACATCTCTATCAGGGATTTCCAGTTCTCACAGCAGATGCACATGTGTCATGTGTCCCCGCTGCATTCGGTCCAGCTCCAGCCCCCAGCCTCTCCCACGCTACACCCTTTCATTGTGACCAAAGGCACATCAGGTGTACATACTCCAGGGGTGTGTCCATGAGAGAAGCGCAAGCCAAAAGCTTATGCAAAATGTTAGAGTCAAAGGCTTTTTCCTGCAATCAAATCCCAGCATCCCCCTACCTCTGTGCTATCAGATTCATATTTCTAACTGTGTTATTCATTTAAAAATGATATGGCCATACAATAAGGACCCAAGGAGTATGTCTTCATCTGCTGAATTTCAAGGATAAGATCTTAGTTTGTTGGTTTTACTTTTGATATTGATTTTCAAGTTGCAGAAGAAATAAATATTGTTATCTAGTGTTACGATCTACAGAGTAACATATCTTGTCTCTGAGGAATATGCTGTGTATTAGAGAAGATGAAGAAGCATGCCACCCAGTCTTCCGTTGTCACCCCAATGCGGATATCTTCCACTCATTCCTTTTCGTGAAGAGACAAAACAGGTCAAAGCAATGATTCTTGTCCTGTTTTGTCCTAACTCAAGGACAGGGGAGATATTAGGGTCTAACAAGACTCACTCCCCCACCCTCCACCCTGCTCACAGTGGGTGGAGGAGAAAGTTGCGCCCTCTTATGAAATACAGCTTCCAACCCCCACACCAAAAGAAATAATAATAACATATACTCTCTTTATATTTTGCACCATGTAAGACAGTCGAGCTGGCCTTATCATTTCCATTTTACAGTAGAGGAAGCTAGGACTCACAGTCGCTAAGTGACTCTCATAAAGTCACCCACAGTCAATAGTGATAGGGCTGTCTTGAACCCAGCTTCCTGCTTGTCTCCAGTGTCCCCCAATATTCTGTGTTGCCTCTGCAAAGCAGAGCTCACCAGACACTGGCCTAATGGTAAATGTGTATGCTTTACAAGCCACTCCAAAAGTTTTTGTGTTTCCTTACTCCTTCAGTGCTTACCTCTGCAATTCTACCACAGCCATGTTCTTGGTTAAGAGTAGTCTTTTCTTCCTGACTTGCTTTTGAGATGCAATGCCCCCTGGGATAGGCTTGCTCTAAGTCACTTGAGTGGAACCATGCAGGCTTTGGAGCCTCACACGAGTTCAAATCCCACTGTGGCCCTATATGTAGCCTGTCTCTTAATATTTCTGAAAACTAAATTCCTTTTCTATATAATGGGAGTATTTCATATATAGCAGGGTGATTACAGATATTTAAATAGTTTAGATTACATGTTATATACTGTATTATATATGTATGTATTATATATGTGTGTGTATACACACACATACGGTGCCTGGCACATGCTACACAACCAATAAATTACATAAATTTTTGAGCATCTCAAGTATCTAGAATCTGGCCACTTAGATTGGACTCTGTTGCGCCATTCCTCACTGTGTTACCTTACAAATGGTGTCATAATATTCTCAGGATTATCTTAAGAATCAAATGGATTAGTGCTTTTAAAATTGTGCCCACTGCCTTAAAAAGCACAGCTAAATAATAACTATAATTATTAGCACTGCATCCTCAGTGGGGAGGAGCTCCTGGTCTTCATCTCTAAAACAGAGATTTGAAAGCAAAGTGAGTTCTCATTCTTCTCTGTCCTTGTTATCCTGTGATTACAGGATTTCCTCTTGGCAGAATGAGTCCCAGAGAAAGGGGGAGCATGTGGGAAGAAGAATAAACAGGAGCACAGAGGGGAGTCCCGGCGATGATTTTTGCCACTTTCACAGAAATGTTGTCCAGAAGACACCTGAGAGACACCAGAGCCCATTCCATGTGAGATCACCAGGAAAGGTTACCCCGTGCCAAAGGCCACCCCACAAGCCCCCTTTGCACACCCAGGACCTCCCAGTCCTTCTCCCCACTCTGGGTCCCTTCACTCCCAAGGTCACTGACATTCATCCACTCTGGAGACACAGTCTGTTCCCCCCTGTGTGTGCAACATGAAAAGTGAAATGGGCTGGGCCCCTGGGACAGAGTGGAGAAAGAACAGGGACCTCTGGGCGGCCCTGGCGCTTGGCCCGCTCGGAACTCCTGGAGTGTTTGTGTATTGCACAGACAGAATGGCTGAAGGGGTGTGTGTGTGTGTGTGTGTGTGTGTGTGTGTGTGTGTGTGTGTGTGTGTGTGTGTTCGCGC
>PVIJ01003039.1:80478-97880 GCA_004024925.1 Scalopus aquaticus | reverse complement strand
GTCCAGAGAGCAGAGGTCAACCCCTGCGTGAGGGAGGTCACAGCTGAAATGGGTTCGAGGGCCAAATTATCGTCCCTCCCAGACATGGGTTTGCAGTGCAGAACCAATTTGAAAATGTGGTATGATCAGCAGTGTCGCCAGAGGAGAGCCCGGCCGGGAATAAGGGGAGGTAATAAATCAAGGCTCAGTTGCCCTGAGTGGGGAGCCCGGGCTGAACCAGTCCTGGCGGCTGAGAGGCAGGATTGAGATGCATTGGCAGAGCTGTGACGGTGACCCCCGGACTGAAATAATTGGGGTTGGGGGAGGTGCGGTTCGGGTCAGACTGCGGGGCACCACAAGAATATATGGGGAGGGGGAGAAAGCTTTCAAAAGATCTGCCTGCACAATGACAGGCTGTGGTCAGAGTAATTATCTGCCATGTTCATACCTGCTAAATTCACTTTTAAAGGAGAAACACGCACTCGCACAAATACACTGGCACAGAAGGAAAGAAAACCCTTCTTGAAGAAAACGAAGTACCCTGTAGCAAAAACAATAGACCCCAGAGGGAAAGGTGCTGGAAACTTACACAACTTCATTTCAAGGCAAACAGTGCCCTCTAGAGGCTAGAGTGCTAGGTGCAGCGGACGGTGAACAAAAGAAGTTCAGTGACATGAAGTGCTGGAGAGGACCCTTTGGCTCAGAGGGCCCATGGAGGGTGGGGAGGGGGCCCCTGTTGCCTCCATCTGAAGGCGTGGCAGTGATCCTCTCACTCCATACTTTTCTTAGAAGACTGAGGTAACTCCCATCGCTGCAAGGATATATTTTGCCAAACACAATTGGAAAGGGCATGTTTCTAGAGCCAATGACTGCTGCAGTGGAAATGGGGATTTTTCATAGAGAAGGTCATAAAAGAGCTAACCAGTGCAACTTGGTGTGGGTGGGTGGAGTAGAGGAGCATAAAAATGTATTTTGGAGCCTCTGTCTTGGGGAATTAGATCTTTCCTCTTTCAGTAAAGATCAACTCACTTATCATTTCTTACAAAAGCATGAGAACAAAATATAAAGTGAGGGTCAGGAGAATTTTAAAGGCAGAATATTCTAGTGAAGAGCTCCCCCCAAGGATCCCTTTGTGAACGTGTGAGCGTCTCTGAGTACCCCTTTTATATGAGTCCTTGCACAGTTCCCAGTTTCTCTAAACATAGATCATGGCTTCATCAGGCCATCTTCTTCCACATTGCCATCCCTAGGATAAATCCAAACTCCTCAAACACAGACTGGTTATCTGCTTGTCACCCCCAAATAGACTACTTACGCTTTTCCCTTGATGTCCCCATCAGGAAAGTCACCTGCACCAATTTGACCCACCCCACTCATCCCCACTACCCAAGCCCCATCTCTCCCCCTTAGCCAAATTCCTGTCACCCATTTCACCTTCTCTGGCTCCTCCTAGGCCTCTGCACCTTTGACCCCCAATCCCCACCCCCCCATACACACACACACACACACACACACACACACACACACAGGGATAGTGAGTTTTACACTTTTGATTTTGCACATTCGCTGCTTGATTTTTTTCCACTGAGCAGAGTATCATGTATTCATTTTTCTATTTTAAGAAACTGTTCAAATAACTCACAAATATTCTTAGAACACCTACTGGGTGCCGAGCAGTTATCTAGGTGCTGGGAAGTCTCTAAGGTTGTCTTTTCTTCCTACAGAACTGTCTACTGAGAGAAATCAGTGGTGCCTGAGGAGCAAACAAGTTAAAAAACAGTGAAATCGAGAGTCACAGAGTGCAGGGGCCACAGAAGCAAGATGCTCACTCTGTCAGTAGAAACCAGCAGGAACTGAACAAGAGGCAATCACAAGGGGGCCCCAAAGGGAAAGATAAGGATAAGAGGTGTCCAAGAAACAGAGAAGGAAGACCTCAGTATTCGTGGAGGAGGGGAAGTGCATGGGGAACCAAAGATGCATGAAGAACCTGCCTTGCTGCGGAGTGAGAAACTGCAGTGTGTGGACACACAATAGCGTGTAGGGTATGGAGGCAGAGCAAGAAGACAGTGAAGACCTGGGGTCTTCTTGTGAACACTCTTGTGTGATGAGATTGGAAATTCATTCTTTATAAACAAGGACTTTTCTACCAGAGTTTTAAGTCTGACCTCATATGACCATACACTTCCCCTATTGCCCTTTAATTATTTAACTCTGTCTATAATAACATCTCTGTGTCGATGGCAAGCATACTGGTGCCCCAGCCTTCTGTGGAGTTTTTCTCCTGCAGAACAAGAGGCAGCTGGGAACTTGTTCTTGGCCATAGTGGGACCTTAACTTAAACGACTTCTCCACGATTCTTAAGGACAATAGAAACTGTGTCTATATCCAGTACCGTATCGGTACTGCAGGCCAGAAGGGAGCACCTCCTTTCTCAGAATTACTGCCTGGGTAACCCACAAAACATATCTCACTCCATCCTGCTACCTCACTGCCCCCCATCCCAACCCCCACCCAGCCTCCTTCCCCCCGAGAGGCCTCGCAGGCGGCGCATGCTGCTGCGCTGGCGACAGGGCCGCTTGGCCCCAGAGCATCCACGTGGCTCGAGTGATAACACCTCACGCAGGAGAAAAGAAAAACAGTTTTCTGTTGACGGCGGCATCTACAGCCGCTGAGCTGTTCGGCGCCCTCTCAGCAGCTGCCTATTCACGGTGCTATATTCAAGCCAAAAAACAAACAAAAAAACCTCAGAATGATCTAATCTGTGCCGGCTGAAATTCTGCTTGACCATTTACCTTGCTCAGTCCTCCCTGCCAAATACTGCTCCGTGAGGGAGGAAGCTGAGTTACAGACATGACCCCCCCCACCACCACAAGGCTTAAACCCTCACTGTGCAGAAAAACAGGGACAGATTCTGCCACCTGTGGTGTCACTTGGCTGAGGTTCCCAACCACTCAGATGATTTCAGCTGCGAATCTTCCCACTAGATGGAAGGGAAGCGGCAGCAGCATCTCGCCATAAAGGCAGGCAGCTGGTGACGGCTCGGTGAGCAACTCCATGGAAAGTAGTTTTCAATGCAAGGGTAAACTGGCTGTGCTCTTGGAGTTGGAGAAACAGAGTCACCTGCCCCTCCAAATGCCCAGGCTGCCAACAACTTCATTCTAGGCCAACCAGGTGTCTTTTCCTTTCTTGCGTGGGGCCCACTCTTGATCCATGGACACCGTACTGTGCTTGAAAGCTTTATAACATCCAGAAAAGGGGAATCGGATGGGTTATGTTTTCTTTCTTGCTTAGTTTTTAAAGGCAGGTTGAGTAAAAAACAGTAAAGTGAACCCTCTAGGGAACAGTTAAGTAAGTTTGACTACCTATATCCATTACTCACCTTAAAAGTCAATAGGAGATTAAATAGCGTTAACATGGTTCTGGGCCCAGCAACCATCACTTGGGAACATCTTAAGGGTGTAAAAAGTCAGAGGTGCCCGAGCCCTGGGGTCCTGCAAGAAAGCATACAATGGGCCAATAGGTTTGGGTCCCAAAATCAATGGTGTGAACTCTGGGAGATGGGGTAGATGACTTTCTGACTCCTACCACATGACAGCTTCAGGTGAAAAGAGTGTGTGAGCATTGATGGCTGTTTTACTCCTTCTAATTTACAAATCCCAGTGTCTGATTTCTCCAATCTTCAGACCCCTAAAAAGAAGATGGCAACAAGCAAAAGGGCCTTCTGAGCAGGCCTATTGCATGTGAAAATGGGGCTGTGAGAGAGTAAGAGAGGCCAAGGAGGAAAATAAGCCATGAATATGCAAATATGGACTAATAAGGGACCTGGAACTTGACCCAGCAGGTCACAGCCCCAACCATTCTGCTATGCAAATATGTGATCATGATTGCTTGATTTTGGTTTAAGCTTCCCAGAAAATGTTGATATACCCTAAGAGGTCTTTGAAGAGTGGAACCATCCACTTGAATAAAGCAAAGACAATCGATGCCATGGATGGCCCCAGGTAGCACCAGCAATTCTTAGAATGGCAGCCACCATCTGGATTTTCTCCTGATGCCTAGCACTTTCTATAATATTCCCCCATGAAGGTTGTCATTGGTTTTTTGGTAAAGTTGGTAGTTTTCATCTCCTCCCCCAATTATATGTGCACCTCATATTTCAGGGAAAAAATTTTAAATACCCATTGGTGTTAAGCGATTTTACACATCTCTAAGTTGAATAAATTATCAAATTTGGGGTAAGTGAATCCTTCTGGGCTACATATTACACATTCTCTGTTGGGGGCTGAAATTGGGACATGTATTAATTAGTGAATGATGCATGGATGTCTCCCATTTTCCCCCAAACACTTTTCTACAAACAAAAATTGATGTTACTATTATTATCCTTTTGAAGTTCAAAAAAAATTAGGTCACTAATTCCATAGATCTTACAGCGTCTGATCTCTTAGGTGCTTGGGTTAACAGTATTTAGCAGAAAGTATAGCCCAGGGCAGAAAAAAATAAGGAAAATATGGGTTGCAAAGCCTTCTGTTCTAGAAGGTTTCACTTAACTGCTAATTGCAAAGCAAACAAGTCCTCATCTTGTTTCAATTTAGGGGCTAAATGGGTAAAATTTACATGTAAGGAAAGGGAAAGGGGCCACCCAGCAGGTGACCTTTTCTCTGCCCTGAAGCCAGGTCAGACATTGTGATTTTATACCATTTCTAGTAAAAATCAGAATCTCACCGCAACAGAAATGTGTAGTGTAGTACAGAACTGATTTCCTGCGAATTCAGTCTTTGCCGCAATGGGGTGGGTATGTTAGGCAAAAGAAATGGTAAGTGGACTCAGAGATTTGTGGTGCTCTTCTGAAAAACCTTCGTAGATTTGCAATCTTCAAGGGGGCCACTGGCAGTACCACACACTTTGACTTTTTGGTTGATCACTTTGGTTCCTTTAGCAGGAATGGCCTCAAGGCAAGACAGGTCCTGGCTGGGGAAATATTACCCTAGTGCTTTCCAGTCTTTTCCCAGCCTTGTCGCAAACAGTGAGGTCACTCCAGGAAAAGACAATATCAAGACAACTTTAAAGAAGAAAAAGAGTCCAAATATTATGCTCCCAGACAGTAGAAAAATAAAATAGAAGATCATACCAACTTGGCCTCACAATGAATATAATGATTCATTTGTTCTTTCACCAAAGATCTGTGAGCACCTACCGTGTGTTAACAAATCATTGGGAATATCTTGGTGAACAAACCTAGTGGCATTTACTGCCTAGTTGGGGAGACAAACACTATAGATTAAACACAAAAATAAGTCTTTGATGTATTAGTCAGGCTAAGTTGTTCTTGACTATACTAACCAACAAAAACATCAAACGTTCAGCAGCTCGACATGAATATTTCAAGTCTAAATGCCCATCAGGCAGCTCTTCTCTGTCTTGTAGCTGTACTGTCTAGAACATGTGGCCTCCAAATCATTGAGGGAGGGCACAAGGGAGCTGAGGAGTGCATGAGAGGCTTTAAGGGCCAGGCTGGGCACTGACATTATTTCTGCAGACATCCCTTTGGACAAAACCCAAGCATTTACCCAACCCTGCCGTCTAGGGAAGCTGTGTAATGTGTGTAGGTGTGTGGGTGGCAGGGGGAGGTCGGGGAGGAGGGAATTTGTTGAACACTAATAGTCTCTGGCATGCATAATTATACATTCTGAGACATTTCCGGTGGCAGAACCCCTGCTTCTCCAAGAATAAACCTATAAAGTAATTGGCTTCTAGAAACCTTACTACCCTGGCAATGGTAGGCAGAGAAGGTGGTTTTGATTAACCTCTCCCTGACCTGTCCACTCTCCCAAGTGTAGACACAATTATGGAGCATTTCTCCTGACTAATACACACCTTCTGCCAGGCCACACCCATTGACCCAGTATTTCCGATTTTTCCTTTGTTTACATTCTCCTCAAGTCTCACTCTGACCCTTTGCAATGTCTCTCTGGTCAACCTGCTGGACAGCAGTTTCCTCATATATGTTTAAATAGAGTGTATGTCCCCTGAGCCTTAGCTGCTCTTTTGAGAAGTAAAAGCAAATGACTCACTTCCCCATCCTCGCCCTTCCACAGGCTCTTTCCTGCTTATGCTGCTCTATAACCCCAGTCTAACATGATCCTTCCTCCAGTTCCCCTAGCTGAAGCCTTTCTTCAGTGCCCCTACTAAAATCCTACCATGTGTGTATAGTTTCTGAATCTCATACACACTAACTTTTGTTACCGTTTTTTTAAATCTCAGCCTTCTCTTCCTCAAAAAGATTATAAGTGCCTTGAGGAAAGGGAGGAGCCCAAGATTTATTGCTTAGTTGCTACAGTGCCTTTGTAAGTATGCCCTCCTGTGCCTCTGCCTTTACAGGGCTCCACAGGGTGAGTGGTGTACCTAAGTTTTCCCTTGAACCTAGATGGCCCCAGAATAGCCCAGGGAAATCAGTGTTATAAAAACATAGGCAATAAGCTGAAGGAAGATAACATAAAATAATTGGTGCATCTAGGTTTGAGGGTGGTTAGAACTGGGTTCAAATTTTGACTTTACTATTCTATAATTGAGTAATCAGAAGTAAACTGCCTCCTTTTACTGAGTCTAAGAGTGCTCATTTAAAAAATGCAATAGTTGGGCCTTCCTGGTGGCACAGGGGTTAAGTCTCAGCACTATCAAGCTATCACCTGCCACTGAGGCATGAGTTCAATCCCTGGCCAGGGAGCTGACCCACATGGCACAGCAGACCTCTCCTGTCACACCTGCTGCTCCCCTCAGCAGTGTATTTTGATAGATCCACCTGTTCTGCTCCGCACTCTGTCTCTGGTGAATCCTCTCACCACCCCCACACCTTTAACCTACAACCCAGTTCTTGTATGCATAAATAAATAAATCTTTAAAAATAAAATAAGGGCCTCCCTGTGCTGCACTGTGGAGCGGCGACGTGAGTTCGACACCCGGCTGGGGAGATTCCCACATGGCACAGCAGACCTCTCCTTTCTCGCCTGCTGCTCCCCTCAGCAGCATACTTCAGTCAGTCTGCCTGTTCTGCTCCCCACTCTGTCTCTGGTGAACCCTCTCGCCACCCCGCGCCTCTGTACACAAAAATAAATAAATCTTTTTTTAAAAAAATTTTAAAAATAAATAAAATTTAAAATGCAGTAGTTATATTTTCCTTGCAGTGGCGCAATGAGGATTAAAAGTCACATCTGTAAAGTTCCTTGTTCTTATCTAAGTGAATACCTAAAAATGGGGGTACTGCCCCATATCTTTTTCTTGTAGTCTCTGTCAACATTTAATGAGGTTTCTATTTGCTACTTTTTGTGTCTCTCTATCTCTACAACAGTGAACATCAACTCTACCTAGTTTGCTAATTCCCTAATGAGTTGCCGCTGACTGGGTAAGTTATTCAATATAAAGCAACCCTGTTGCAGGGAGCTTCCTTGCCAAGATATGGCAAAGGTCACTAACCCATCAACAATTGCTTTTGGCTTGGTCCCAGATTCCTATCCAATCAGTTATGGCCCTCATGTCAGGATGACATAGCCCAAATCTCAGCAGCCCGTGTAACTAGCAGGTACTGAGTTGTTAGTACCCAATAAATATTTTTTAAAAATGAATGTGGCATTCTTCATTGAGCTCACCATCTTTATTACAATGCAGGGGAACAAACACCTAGCAGAGTGCGCTCCTCAACTTTAATGATCACGTAAATCACTTGGGGATCTTACTAAAACCATAGATTATAATCCATTAGGTACAGAGTGGCTCCTGCATTTCTAAGGAACTCTTGGGGAGGCCATCATGACTGGTTCACTGGCTGTTCTTTGGGTAGCAAAGCAGTAAAGAACCAAATCATTGACTATTCCCCACATCCTTCCCTGATGACCTGCTTCTGTAATAGCAGCCCCCATAGATGGTATAAAGTATATGAAAACTCTGATACAAAAATATTTATGTACTATTAAGTTCATAGCAACACTTTCCACAATTGCCAAGTCATGGAACCAAGCTAAGCACCAACTTGTTATTTGAAAGGCGCTTGAGAGAATAGAGTACCACATGAAATTTTTATTTATTTATTTCTTTAAATAATAATTTTAAAAGATTTTATTTATTTATTTTTGCATAGAAGAACCGCATAAAATTTTTAATGGTTCAAGTAGCAAAAATAAAAGAGGATGAGTCAGGCATTGGGTCCCCTGTCTCGCCTCTATACTCACTATACAACTTGACTATTCATCTTTCCACCAAGGTGAGTCCTTTAAAGGCAAACACCTCATCTTCATGATGCCCTATGCCCATTACCTGCTAAGTGCTTGGCATATAATGGCACATTGTTAACAAATATTTGTTGATCAGAAATGGATTTGTCTTTGGTATACCCTAAAATGTCTAGTGCACACAGCAGGCACTCAATAAAAGCTTGTTGAATGAATTCATAAAGATGTAAAGCAGTGGTGGCTGTGTTTCTGTATTGAGGAAAATATTATTTCTGATCAAAATCATCTAAGCAAGATCATCTCTTAGGGCTAGATGAGTACTCGGGGAAATAACACTGATGTTAGACCAAGTCCTTGGAAATGAGTAGGCCTCAGCTGACAGCCCAAATTGGTTTGGGTACCATCTGGTGTTATGATTGAAGCATTTTTCATGCTCACTAATAAACAACTCAAGCTGGCTTTAGGGAGGACTGTGTCAAACCAGTGACTTCTATGGGCTGAGTACTAAACCAATGTGCAGAGGTTGCAGAGGGCGCTCTGACTCAGTTGCCCTTCCCTTCTCCCATGGCCAGGAGCATGCTCCATAAGAAAACAAAGGCAACCTCCCCAGGAAGAGCTCTCCCAGGGCCTCTGCTTTGTCGGAGCCCACCAGGGAGTACCTGACTGCAAGGCTGGAGCAATGAAAGGCTCCTTTCTCTGCACTTGGCTCATGAAAGAATCCCTGTGGCTTGCATCCACCAGCTCCTGCAATCTCCCACAGCAGAGCAGCTCTGAGACCTGCAGACAGGCTTGGGGACAAACGAAGGAGAAACGCTGCCAAGCCTTGGAACAAAAGCTTGCGCGCACTGCTGGAGTTTCTTGGGATGTAACCTAGGAGTTTTACTTTCATGGAAAAAAAGAGAGAAAGCATTTGAGTCTGTGTGAGAAAAGACAGAATTCTTATTCTTTATAATAAAAATCGAGGAAAACTGGAGAATGGCAGCAAAACAAACATACATTTCCAGAACCAACAAATATCATAGAACAAGATGGTCACTGTGCAGGTCCTCCTTTCTTCAAACTATCTTCATATACCCTTTTTTTTAAAATAGGGGCTTTGGGAGAGTGTTTCAGTCACTCTTGTTCCTTTTCACTCTATTTTCTCTTCTCTTCAGCTATGTCTGGAGTGGGCTAGGGCACGGCAGTGCCTAGTGACAAAAAGGTTGATAAGAATCAGACTAGAAAATTATTCTCAAAATCCAGACCAAACCATATTTAGAGGTGATCTTAACTTTAATAACAATTGTTACCATTTATGATCACTTACCATGTACCAGGCCCCACACAGAGCACTTAACCTTAATTGACACAATTTATCTTGCAATCAACTCCTTAGGTGGGTACCATGATCATCACTGACATTGTGAAGATGAGGAAATCATAAGACAGGAAGGTCAAGTAACTGACACAAGGTCACTTGAGGATGAACCTTGAAGCCAGGATTCAAAGCCAATGAGCCTGATTCCAGAATCTGCTTTATTTTTTTAAAAGATTTATTTATTTATGCATACAAGTACTGGGGTGTAGGCCAGAGGCGTGGGGGGGGGGGTGAGAGGATTCACCAGAGACAGAGTGAGGAGAAGAACAGGGGGACTGACTGAAGTACACTGCTGAGGGGAGCAGCAGGGCGAGACAGGAGAGGTCTGCTGCGTCATGTGGGAAGCTCCCTGGCCGGAATTGAGTTCCTGCTGCAGTGGCTGCAGATAGCTTCATAGTGCTGAGACCTAACCCCTTGAGTCACCAGGGAGGCCCCCAGAATCCACTTTAAATGCTACATGTGGGCCTCTAAGAAGGAATGCCCCCATTGGTCATCACCTTGATGACTCCCCCGGATATTCCCTTTCTGACAGCTGGGTAGTTGGCCCTCCTCTGGCTTTCGTTTTGTCTCCAAACACCATCTCTTCAGGATTCACTTCTGCTTCATGCATTGAAGTCAGTTCTCAGGCACACCTCACTGGGGCCTGAGGCTGCCCACATGGCGGCGCTAGTCTGTGCCTGAGTTCCTGTGCTCTGAGCTGGGAGAGTAAACCTTCTAACCCCTCCCTGTGCTCTTCCAATGCCCCCTTTGCCTCTCATGCAGAGCCCTCTGTTCTTGCTCCCCCTGATAATCCTACATGTCTCCTTTTTGCCCTGTGATTAGATACTTTGTCATTTTCATTTCACTACCTTAAATCTATCTTATTGTAATTCTCCCATTTTAGGATAGTGTTTACAATAAAACTCCAAAGTAAGGTCCATGTATGTGTTTTATCCATACATCCTCCACAGCATAACAGTGCTCTTAAGGAAATAAACAAAACTCCTTTTTTCTTTCCTTTTTCCTCTCACTCTCCTGACCCAAGCAAGTCAAAGGAAACAAGTTAAACTTTAAGTAGCTGAGAAACGCTGAATGGACAGTGGCATGCGTGCTATGAAAACTTCAGGAAACTGAGGTTGTCACCCAAGTACCTGGGACCCAGATCGACTTGACTCATTATTTCATTCTGAGACATCTTCCCATTGCCTCTTAGTCTGAAACCAGTGACCTTCAAGCCCCGCTAAGGGTGGACGTGCCTCTTAGGTTTTCATTGTTGAAACTGTCAAATTTATAACAAAGGAAAAGAACACTTGAAACAATTCTGGACCAAAATACCTACTTAGATGCTCTTAAAAACTGAAGAAACAGAGAAGCATGTCATCCCAAGTTAATTATGTTCCTTAAAGCCTCAGTGGTTGTCTTCCTCTAGATTTTTAGTCCTGTGACTAGACTAGAAGTTAGAAGCTGCTTCCATTTCCTTTCCAAATCAGGAATACTGTCTTAACCTCAGGAAAAGCTACACCATAGACATTCCTCTTGTGGTCCAATCAGTCCCTTCTTAAACCATATTCAGTCTTTGTGCTGTCACGCCTACCCCCCACAAGGGAGGTACAAAGAGCATGGGTTCTGAACACAGTCTTTGATCCAAAGTCTATGTCTATAATTTATTTTACTGTGTGCATTCACTAATTTGGGACCATTATTTAATTTTTCTGGGTTGTCATGACAATGAAATAGACCATCATGGATAAATACCTAGTGCAGCTTTTGGCCTATGTAACACTGAGTAATATTGACCACATCCACCTTGCTTTTAACTTCTCCTATTTTCTTCTTTCCTCAGAATTTTCTTTTAAGACATTCTATTTTTAAGTCTTTATAATTTCTACTTAACTTCTGGCAACTATTTTTTTACAACTATTTTTTTTTTTACAAATTCCAGTTCCAAGTTGAAAAAAAAGGATAACGGAAAAGTTCTAACAATATTCAACTTGGAAATTATAAATGGGGAAACATTGCAAATCAGCCATGACCTGAGAAAGAATAAGATGTTATTGAGATTCTGTAAATCTGCAGGCACCATCTGGGAGTAAGACTTGTGAAGAAACAAATCAGTGTTTCCTTCATTCAGAAGATAGTTTTGCCTCAGGGATCACAGCAGCCCTGAGCAATTTTCGGGGATGGGCCCTAAAGCAATGTAATGCTTTGGACAGGAGGGGGTGGTGGGTGGAATCTACCAAAAAAAAAAACAAGTCAAGAGAGAAGAGTTTGAATCTCTAATTGGTTGTGTGACTTTGGTTAACAGGCTCATGAAGACCCCTATGGAGGGGTGTAGCTAGTGTTATAATTCTGTTCGCCACAACCTTGTAATACAGCTATCCTTCAAGCAGGCCTCCTGAGGACTTATGCTAAACGGAAACCATATCTTTACTCTTACAGCACTCCAGTAACAAGAAAATGAATCATAAAAAGGCAAGGTAGTATCACACAAGCAAGCTGATACGTGTTATCCCACAGATATAGGCTGGATTCAGGAACCACTCATTTCAATTTCCGGCAACATCTCAATGTTTGCAGTATGAAGCATGTAACATAGAAGGCAGATGAAGATTTATCTCAAAGAATCATAGACAGCAAGTGGTTTCCAAAGAGGAATAGCTCAGTCACATTAGAGTGGGGAGAAGAACCAACAGGGGATGCTTTGGAAGAAGGTAGCTTTTGAGTTAGATCTTAAAGGATGACCAGGATTCATCAGGTAAAAATGGAAAGCAGAACAATCCAGTTTTGAGTACCTCAGAAGGCAAAACAGGTGGAAAAGTATAGAATTTATTTTTAAAGGGTGAATAGTTCAGGACCTCCCTGGTGGTACAGGGGCTAAAATCTCAGCACTATCAAGGTATTTCCAGCCACTGTGGCATGAATCCAATCCCCGGCCGGGGAGCTGATCCACATGGCACAGTGGACATCTCTTGTCTCGCCCACTGTTCCCCTCAGCAGTGTATTTCAGGAGATCTACCTGTTCTGGTCCCCACTCTGTCTCTGGTGAATCTTCTCACCCTCTGCACCTCTGGCCTACAGCCCAGTTCGTGTATGCATAAATAAATAAAATAAATCTTTTTTTTTAAAGTTCATCTTGGAGGGAATATAGAAAATATTTAAGAAAATAATAAATGTGGGAATAGAATAGGCCAGAAGAATGCTGATTTCAGATGGAGGAATTTCAAATATAGGAAGCCAAAGATGCTAATCTCTGGCAAGTTTGTGTCTGCCTTCAGAACCAGTCTTCAGTGCCCATAATCATTCATTATTAGCCTTACACAGACATTAAACATTCTGCCTTTTCTCCTCCATTTCATCATTGGATAGAATCATTGATGTGGAAGCTGGAAGGGGACTCAGAGACTACTAGTTCATCCGCCCATTTTATTGATAAGAAAACTGAGCCTAGAAAAGTTCTACCAGACAATGAGGAAGTCACAAATCTTAAACTCATGCTCATACTTTTTTACCTTGTGAGGCAGCTTCCTATGATGAAATGACTTCTTCATTTTCTCTTTTTTTCACTCCAGGGCCAGTTTTCTCATCAGCATTGTTAATGTACTTTGGAAACATGCCTGTTCTGCAATAGAGTAATGGCTTTGCTAAGCAGCAACTTCCTTTAAACCTCTTTCCTCTTAAAGAGCAAAAAGACCACTTGGCTCTCCTCCAAAGATTCTTGGAATATTTAACCCAATGGACTACCCAGAAGATAATGTTAAATCAGCACAATATTCATGCTAGAGTAGGGAAGAGTGAAGAAGGAATGGCCTCCTATTAAAATAGTGATAGCTATGTGGAACCATCTTTTGCAGAAGTCTTTGGAAAATAGACTGGGCAATGTCAGCCTTGCTTCCTTGATATAGATGAGATGTTAACTGATTCAGGTCAGGAAAATGGAATTAAATGGCACTGGCATTTTCAAATCCAAAAATATGTTGGTTGGATGTGAGATTTTGTAATAAAGCCAAATCTTAAAATTAAAATTTATAAGAATCTCAAAATTATTAGACTCATAGAAGAAAGTACATTTCATAGTAAGTAGGATAGTGTAGAATATGTGTGTATTTGCTTTCCTTTGCTGTGTAACACATTACCACAGACTTGGTCGCTGTGGTTAACACAGTTTCCATGGGTAAAATCTGGGTGTGGATAATCTCTGCTCAGTGTTTCACAAAGCTGACATCAAGGTGACAGCAGGACTACATTTTCATCAGGATCTAAGGATCCTATTCCAAAGGTTGCTAGTAGAATTCAGTTAACATACAGTAGAGGACTGGAATCGTCACTTCTTTGGCAGTTGTCAATTGGGGACCTCTCAGTTCGTAGAGCGTGTCCTCAGTTTTGCATATATGGTCCCCTCCTTGGACCACTCACACTAAGGCTTTTGCTTTTTTCCAGACCCAAAGAAAACTGCTTCCTGTCTTCTTTTAAATATTCATCTAACTATGTCAAAATCATTAAAGATAGCCTTTCATTTGATTAACTCAAAGTCAACTAATTAGGGACTTTTAATTATATCCAATTCCTTTGGTCATAAAATGTAAAACCCTGATGGGAGTGAAATCCTGTTATATTTACAGGTACCACTCACACCCCCAGGGAAGGGATTATACAGAACATGTGCACCAGAGGGTAGGAGACTTGGGGTTGAACTTAGAATTCTGCCTCCATAAAGCATTTATTCTCATTTCCCTTCCAAGTCTAAAAGCTTCCTCAGGACAGGGATCAGAATTTAAATTGTAGGTTAAATTAATGTGAGTTAATGAAAGAAAGAACTAATTGAAACTAGTTTCCCTAAGCTTTTAAATGTCTTTAGTTTATATTGGGCTATATTGAGAGATTTGAGCACTAATTATAATTAAGCATAGATTTCCATAAATAAATGGCAGTTTCTGAAAAAGATTTGCCAATAAAACTGGTACTTATAGGGAGTAAAATTTCATAAAATCAGTATAATGTCTAATTCCTTCTCAGAGCTAGCCTATTCATCAACATGTATTTATTGGAAACCAAACTTGCATGCACTGAGCAACATGCTAAACTGCATGAGGGACAAAACAGAAGAATAGTGGGCACCAATTTTTCTCAAGGAGCTGGCACCATCAAAGGGAAGGCAGCTGTCAAATACATGAAATAATATGAAACTACACAGGACCAAACAGTTCATATTATATCTAATAGAGTGGTACAGATATACAGTGCAGAAACTTACAAAAGTAGGTAATCAAGATTGGGGGATGTGAAAAGAGAAGTTCTTAAATTATATCAGTTCTTAAAAGCTAGGCAAAAGAGATGGGACTAGACTTGGTCTTTAGATAAGAAGACTGGAAGATTTTGAACTATGACATAAAGCAATGAAAGGCATACATACGGAAAATGAGTGTGATACAGGCTTGTCAGAGGATTAAAGGCAAGAGGCTCTAGTGTGAGTTTTAGATTCAAAAACTACTGTCATGATCTAGATGTGAGGAGAGGAGAGCCTGGACCTTCAGCTGTGTTAGGAGTAGATGAGTGACGCAATAAGAGACATGTGCAATGAGAATATCGCCACAGTTGGTCATTGAACCGATAAAGGATATAAAACAGCCTTGAAATCTACAGTTTTAATTTTAGGTGGACTGTGAGAGACTAATAGCTACACGTTAAAATCCACTTGCTTTTCTCTTCCTGGACAAACAGCTAGACTACATTTCCCAGGTTCCCTGGCCATTGGTGTGTCCAGGACACTAAGCTCTAGCCCATGGAGGGAGCAGAGATCATACAACTTTAAGATTCCAACCAACAGGGGCTTCCCTGGTGGCACAATGGGTTACGTTGCAACACTGTGAAGCTATCCAGAGCCATTGCAGCAAGAATACTATACCTGGCCAGGGAGCGTCCCACATGGCACAGCAGACCTCTCCTGTCTCGCCCACTGCTCCCCTTCAGAAGTGGATTTCAGCCAATCTGCCTGTTCTGCTCCCCTCTCTGTCTCTTGTGGATCCTCTCATCCCACCTACACCCCAGCTTGTATGCACAAATAGATAAATAAATCTTAAAAAAAAAAAATATTCTAGCCCACAATACCCCCTGCAGGCAGTCCTCCATTCTCTTCCCCTTCTGTCTGCCTATGTTGAAAACAACCCCCAGGGTCCCAAAATGACCGTTTGGAGAAGGACCACCCTGAAACTTGTTCTCTCACCCTGTACTATTAGATAAAGAGAAAACTGACTTCAACTTCATTATACATTTTTGTCTATTTATTTTAGAAATCAGACTATATAACATTTGTTTTGGGAAATGTTGGCACCATAACAAAAGTAGCGAGTTGTAGAGGATATTCATTGGGAGTTTTTCAAAGATGCCAATTGTGGAAAGTCTATTAAGCAGCTGGTGGTACAGCAGAATCGAAGCTTAATATTCTCAATATGAAACAGAGTTGTTATTTGCAAAGTAAAATTTCTTGACTCCATAAAATAGAAAAAAATCTCAGATTAAGAAGGGCGATAAGAGTAAGAGGTGAGGACTAAGTCTTAAATATGTATTTATAGTTGAGGAATAGAAGAAGAAAAGGCAGTGAAGAATTAAGAGGGGAAGTTTAGATACAAGAGAGTAACAAAGACAGCTCACATATAAAATCTAATTTTGATTTTTGTAACTGATGAATTATCTATGATTTAACACAGAACAAGCCTAGATAATAGCACCTTCCTAACCCTACAGCCTATTTAGTTGTAAATTAGTTACAAGTGACTCATTACCTAACTTTCATATCCATTGGATGCCAGTTATCACTCAAATGAAGTTGTTAAAAACAGTGAACTAGCCAAAAAATAGGGAAGAAGAAAAAGCATAAGGTCAGATTTACGAAAACATTATATTTGCCCTTACTTGATAAAAGTTGCTTTATGCACATTTGAATCTTTCATTTGTTTTGTTTCATCAGCCTGTTAACTTGTAACAGCAAAATATAGTTCATTAACTGTTACCTATGTGAACCGAGAAGATGTGTCAGCTGATTTTTTACCAATGAAATTATTCAAATTATCTGGTTTCTATTAGAGTTGTGTGGGCACAACCTCAGAGGCAGTCCCACAAATCAAACAAATATGTAAAATCTAATTTTGGCCTTGACATTTGTTCTATAACAATCATTATATGAAAGGAAAGGTAAATTGCAATTTCCTCACAATTTAAAAATAAAGCTTTAAAAATGGATGTGATTTGGTTCTGAGTTTAGGGAATAAATACAAGCTGTTACGTTGTTATAGCAAATACTAAGTTATATTTGGGGACAGTCCTTATTTAAAGGAAAAAGAAAAGTTCAAAGCAACAAAACTAACTGTAAATTAAATATCAATGGCACAGAAATTTCAAAAAAAGATAATTTTGAGTGGAGGATAAAGAATATGATATTGTCTATGTTTAGCTAGCAGTTAAGAAACTTGTTAATAATTCTCACAAGTAACTAACGAAAAAAACTCTCAGGTCATTGTTACAGGGCAACCCCAATGTGAAATAGGTTGGCCTGACTGTAGGTCCTCACCAGCACGCTTAAGATGGCCTTATAATGAGAATCAACTGCAAGCACAGACAAAAAGGTTAATAAAGGGCTTATTTACAAAAAGGGGAAATGTCGGGAGCGCGCCCGGGCCGCACCACCCAGCCGCGGAAATCCCCACCCGGCAGCTGCTGAGGGCATGGACACCTCGTGCCTCAGCTTGTGCAGCAGGGTGTACACGTGGACAGCGCACGGATTGGGCGCTGGGGCTGACATTTACCGCCATTGGCCAGCAGGGATTGACCTTTGTACGGATTGGTTGTTTGGGCTTCTCCTTTTGCTG
>PVIJ01003039.1:0-80378 GCA_004024925.1 Scalopus aquaticus | reverse complement strand
TCCCGGAAGAAGGAGAAGAAGAAGAAGAAGAAGAATGGAAGAATAAAGCTGCAGGTTTGCTGAAAGATTGCTGCCCCGTGTCGTCCTTGCTGGTCAAGCGCGCGACAGGGAAATGCAGAAAGGAATAACCAAGGGAGAAAGCGATAAATTGGGGAATGTGTCCTACCATTTCCGCTGAGCTAGGATCCCGATAGCATGCTGAAGGCCAGTGAAAAACCAACCACTCCCAAGGCCCACATGTCTGGTTATGTACAAGCCTGGCTGCTTAACTCCACCCTCAGTTCCCAGCAATCCTCCCTCCGGTGGTAATGACATTATGGGATTTGTAGTCCTTGGTGTCTTGGACTTCTTTGGTCTGGGGTGGGGGTGGAGTCCATAAAACCTGAGTTTGTAGAGTTTGTTCAGGACATTCTTTTCCCACAACACCATGAGGGAAAAAATACCCAGAAGTCAAACTCACAAGGGATGTGAAAACACATACACACACACACACACACACACACACACACACACACACACACACACATCATCTTCCTGATCCTTCTACCTCTTCCCCATTGAGTCACTGTGTCTCAGCCATGGTGATAGCATCACATTTACTTTGTTGGATGGGGAATAAAAACTCTAAAATCATTAAATTCATTTAAAGTCACATCTGTGTGATACCGAAATAATAGATGATCGCCATCAGTCCAGTCAAAAGAATCAGTCAAGTTGGAGAAAATATGTCAGATGAATAATTTAACAATAGCAGAGAATTTTCTGAGGTGTTTGTTCTCCCTTGGCAATTTTTTGCAATGTGTAAAGCTAGAGATCACTGATGTATAATATGTGTTCACTTACTCTTTTTATCTCAAAGCACTACCTCTCCCGCCTCTCTTTTTTGATACAGAATAACTTTCCCCAACTTTCAGGTAGATGAAATAGCAATAATGGAAATGACTTAATGATCTTTTAAATTTCTTAGGCTCTTGCAACCTCTATAGACCCCACTTTAATGCAAATCAAACTTGGGTAGATTGTACCTTACCTACTGAAAAATAGTTTCAATTAGAAATTTAATTACACTGTCTTGAGGAAATGGAGACGACAGTTTCTTTGAATTTTATACATTATGGAAACCTCCAAAGTGCTATAAATCTGCTAATTGATTTCTGTACCTGTAATGTTTGATTAGGTGTATTTTATTGTCTCCTTGGTTTTAATTAACCCTGGGCTTGTCAAAATGCTTCCAACGACAAAGGATATATGATGAAGTGTGATAAACTCTATTAACAGAGGCTGACTTTTGTCAGTAATTGCTCTCATGCACAAGAGTTATTAGAAATTATCACACAGAAAAAAAGAAACTGTACTTTTGGTAACAACTTTTATAGGCAGCCATAAATCTATGGCTTGCCCCCTATGTGCTGGTGATAAGCAAATGTGAGTGACCATAGGGTCCTACTGAAGATCAATCACTCACTAGGTGTCATATAAATATTAAGAGTGACAAAATAGGAAGAATTATGAAGTCTGAGATGTAAGAGCCAAAATTATACCAACATCCCTAACTGTTCAAATTAAGGAACTGAATCTAAGACAGTGGACATAAATGTGAGATCAAAGCCACTGCAACTGACCCAAAGTGGGGCCTCAATATATGTCCATGTAGTTGATGTCAGAATAAAATAACCAGTCAACGAATTTGCCCAAACAATTAAGATTGTTTTTTACTCCAGCATCATTTTAACTGTATCTTCCTATCAAGGTGGTAAATATAGACCTTTCTAGTGAAAAAAGAAAGAAAAATACTTAAATCCCACTAGCTCATTGGATAAGAAGCAGAAGAGAGAGCTGTTGTGTTTATCCTAATGTTACAGTTAACTTTGGTTTTCTTTTTCTTTACAACCTGACATAGTAGTCCAATACCAGCAAAGTCTTCTTGGTTCTAATCTCTAAGTTACTGACAGAAACAGCTTTCTAGAAAAATGCCTTATGAAAACTCTTCTAGACTGATATAGCAGAATCCTGAACATCTGGATGTGACGTAGCCTAATGTAATCATATGACTTTGCCTTATCAAGTTAGACAGTTCCCCTTTGTGGCTAGATCTTGGAAGCAGTCTCTGAGTTGGAAATCATTAAAGTGGAGATTCTGGCATTGGTGATAAGATGTAGGTAAATGATCATGGTTAAGAATATGGCAGCCAAATATTTTCTCCCTACTGAGTCCAGATTTATTTGCCACTCTCTGGACAGATATGCTGTAGGACCTCACATTTTCAATCAATGACAAACTAGCATGAACTCAATCAACATTACTGCTTTTGTTTTTCATTTTTTCCAAAATATATTTACGGAGTGCATTCACCTGGAAAGATGCTATGCTACACAATCTAGGAGACATAAAAATGGATTAAAATATGGATTATACTCCAAGAAATTTACAGTTTACTAAAAATTATTAAATAGATTAGGCAGGGGTAGTGAATTAATGCATAAAGGTTTTAGAATAGTGGCTGACAAAGATTTAGTAAATTTTAAATTTCAGCAGAAATGCTAATTAAGGATTATTAGGAAATAAGCATATGTGCTACATGAGAGATTAATTGTATATGAAGATATAGGGAAATCTTTTAGGGGAAATGGCACTGGAATTGGGCTTTGAAGTATGTTTGGAGTTTTAATAAATAGAAATGGTCAGAAACTATAACCCAGGTAGAAATGCAATTGGGTTAAGAGAAATTCTCTTGGTATCTATGAGGAAAGGGAGAAGAGGAGTTAAGATTAGAAAGGTATCAGTAAAAAGCTTTTTAATGGTAAGCTGAAGAATTTCTGTTTTCTCAGTAGAAGTGATGCATCTGTCAAGTGGTTGACTACTTGTTATGAAATGCAATGTATTCTGCACCCCAAACTCAGACTGGCTGTACTTTGAAGATCCTCCTAGACATAGCTTGGTCTTTCTATAAATGAACCCACAAGAGAAAGCAAGCAAACACAGGCAAGTGGTGTTGGGAAAACTGCCAGTGTTCCCAGTTCCTGAGAGGGTACCAGTGTGTGGCATTGAATGTAACAGCTCTAGCCTTCAGAACTGAAAATGAAGAACTGACCTGCTGGATCTTGTACCAATGACCCGAAGAAATAGATATTACTTTTCAGCTTCATCTTGATACTGACCCCAGAAAGAGGGCATGGCAGCTGAACCTACACCCCAAGAGCAAATGAGTCAAAGGCAAAGGGAAGAATTAAAACTAATATTAACAAGAGGAATAACAAAACAGGCATCCAACCCAAACTGTTCCCTAGTGAACAATTCTTAGAAGATAGAGATGACAATTTAAACAAAGTAATGATGATAATAATACTGTCTCTTAAGGAAAGTAAATCAAAGCATAGATGCTTTCTACAACTTGAAATGATTATTGAATTTTGAAATTCTGTAGATGCAACCCAAGAATTCTATATCCAGCCAAGATAGCAATCATCTATTTATCATAAAGGAGAGCTATACAAGAATTTAGAAAATATGCCACTCACATATACTATGTAGAAAAAAATACTAATGAAAAGGGCTTTCAAAAACATATTAATTCCAAAGAATCACTTAAATTAGGGAAAAATGAAGTGAGAGGAAAAAGAAGAGATGAAACTTGCAATATTATAATTGAATCTAAAAGAATAATGACAGAGTGATGAATAATGGGCAGCATCACAGTGAAGCTAGAATTCTTAGAATAGAAAGCACCAGCTGCAAGGAATACCTAAAAATAGTTTGAAATTAAAGGTATAAAACTACTTCAGCAAAAACCAGGGGTTGTAGAACTAGGGTATTTGAGTAAATTATAAATATATTATCTTGTTGGGAAAGAGAGGAAAATAAAAATAGCCTAAAGATCTCATTTGCTTGAGATGGTACAATCCATGAATGGATAGTGTCTTGAAAGGAAGAAAGTGTTGGCATTTAGTTTCAAGGAATAATAATATATATTTAACAAATAATGGTAGGGACTTATCAGACACTTGTTGAATAAACCAAGTGCAGATGCTGAGAAAGAGAAAAACACCATGAGTTGAATATAAAATGGATTTCAAAAAAAGAGAATAGGTGATTAAATGGTAACTTCATTCAACTAGAATCAACAATGAAAAGCTAGATGAAACATAGAAGCAGAATGGAAAGATTACAAACAAGTATACACCTTGTTTTCATTAAATGTGAAAATACTTAACTCATATTAAAACACAAAGATTGAGGCTTTCTTGGTTTAAAAAAAAAGAGTTCAATGAAAAAAAGTTTAGTAACATGATCTTTTGACACTGTACTCAAAGTGTGTGAAAGCAGTAACATCAGCATCTCCAGGTGCCTGTTAGGGAAGCAAAATTCTGTTCCAGACCTACTGAACAAAAATTATGGCATAATCACACCCCCCTCAGGATTCATATTCACATTAAAGTTTAGAAACATAAATTTACAAGACACACACTTAAAAAACAAATTCATAATACAACATTGAAAATAGAGGTGGGCCTCCCTGGTGGTGCAAGGAGTTAAGTCTCAGCACTATGAAGCTATCCGCAGCCACTGCTGCATGAGTTAGATTCCTGGCCAGAGAGCTTCCCACGTGGCGCAGCAGATCTCTCTTGCCTTGTCCACTGCTCTCCTCAGCAGTATATTTCAGTAAATCTGTCTGTTCTGCTCCCCACTCTGTCTCTGATGAATCCTCTCACCACCTTCACACCTCTGGCCTACACCCCAGCTCTTGTATGCATAAATAAATAAATATTTAAAAAAAGAAAATAGAGAGGTGGACAAGAGGTACCAGATAAATGTAAACAAACAAAAAAGCATCAACATTACTAGAAAACAAAGTGGTATTTAATGCCAATTAATAAATAGAGAAAAGATGGAAACTGTGTATTGATTTTTTAAAAGTCCAAAATATTATTTTTATTGTTAATTTTATTTTATTGGTAATATTCACAAAACTAGAATATTTATAGTTTCTAGTTCATGATCCATTCTCATTATTAATCCATTCCCAGTCCACTTTTGTTTAGTTAGTTGAATAGTTCATTCACTATTCTTAATTATTTTACAAGTAAAAAAGAACCCCTACCCAAAATAGGTAGGGTAATAGGAAGGAAACAATAACCCAATCTAACATGTTGTCCCTCCTCTACCCACTCTCCTGTCTTCCCCCAGCTAATGTAAATATTATCTTGAGATCTGAATTTATTATATACTCACTTTCCTTTTTATATGATGTATTCCATCTATATGTTTTTAAGTCATATGTATGCACATACACAGATTTTTAACGTTCAGAGATGAAATCTTTTGGGGATTCACTTCTTCACAGTATCTTTTTGCTAAGATATGTTGGTTTTGTTTTATGTACCCATAGTAGTTTTGATTGTTATAGTCATTCCATTGAATCTTTACAGCTAAATATTCAACTATGATCATGTTACAAACCAAATCCTTTGTAACATCATCTTGCCATCCTCCTTAATGGTTTTGGTGGTTTATAGTTTTTGATTTTATTAACCAGGACTACTGTGAACCTTCTTATACACAACTCATGCTATGGATATGGCAAGAGAGAGTATTGAGTGATATATACAGGGCTCTAGGGCATGTGAATATGTAACTACAGATGATGATGCCAGCTATTTTTCAAATACAGAGCACATGTCAGAGCTCTCTCCTGTACATATCCTCACTAGCACTTGCCTTTACAGGCTTTTTAGATTTTTATCTATCAAATGGGTAAAAAATTCTGGTGAGGGGTCTCCCTAGTGGCACAACGGATTAAGTCTCAGCACTATGAAGCTATCCAGAGCCACTGTAGCACGAGTTCAATCCCCTGCCTGGGAGCTGACCCACATGGCGCAGCAGACCTCTGCTGTCTCGCCTGCTGCTCCCCTCAGCAGTATATTTCACTAGATTCGCCTGTTCTGCTTCCCACCCTGTCTCTGGTGAATCCTCTCACACACAACCCACCCTCCTCTGGCTTATTCCCCAGTTCTTATATACATAAATAAATAAAAATAAATCTTTTTTAAAAAAAGTCAAAGAAGTAGGAAAGAATTAGTAAAGATTATACATTAAACCCCAAAATGTTAGAGAATATTAATAGCTCCAAAACCTATAACCTGCAACTCTGTGGAGTCATATTTGAAAACCTAGAGAAAACACATTACTTTCTATAAAATTTGGGGTTACTTGTGAAGAACTGGAGAATTTGAATCGGCCCAGAAGAATTTGAAAAATAATTAAAGGTTTATCATTTATATTAAGTTTTGTTTAAACTATTTTAAACAATTTATATATATATTTAAACAACATATTTTAACAAATATAACAAATCACAAAGAAGCTATAGTTGAAAGGGTAGCCTGTTCTTACATATCAGCATAAAAAGCAAAAAGTGTCCAAAAATAAATAAGGAAGAAAATATGTAGAACTAATGAAGACTAGAATATAAAATCTTTTAATATTTTTATAATTCTGACATTTATGTTTAGTTATTTTGGTGTTTACTTTTATGCAAGTTACAACACAGAATCTGTTTTTGTCTCCTCAAAATAAGCAAGTGGTCTCTGGTATTGACACTCTTCATAGCCATCAATTTGAAAAATCACATTCATTAAATAGTAAATTCATAAATATTTCAATATTTTTAGGCTATTTGCATATTTCTGACCTGACATTATGTATATTTGCAAAAGAAAAATATTTACTAGCTGATTCCCTTAACTGCTACTATAAGACACAAAAGGAAATTATTGATGTATCATTAAACAGACTTCAGAATTTGGGAGCCAAACAATCTTTCCATTTGAGAAATTCTGTGAGCATGAATCTGAAAAAATGGATTCCTTCACTATTGGCATGCTCCCCTTACCTTGTTTTTGAAAGTGTTATTAAATAGAATGAGAAATGGATCACAACAGAAAGTTCCCACCTTCCATGTTCACTGACCTAGTTTGGAGCCCAGCAAGTTGTTGCTCAGCTTTTAAAAAACTGGGGACTCTCTCCAGAGGGTTTTAAAATACTAGTGCCAGGTGCGCAGATTCCTACAAAGGCCCAGCTCAGCATTTCCAGGCTAGCCAGCTCTTCTCCAGGCTGAAGCTAGCAGTTCTGTCAGTCTGTCCCCGTGGTAGTTGGGGGTCCCACCAGGAAAGGAAAAGTCTTGCTTATTTAATTTCAATTTGCTTTAGAAAGCACATATACACAAATTTTAGTAAGAGCCTGAGAGAACTCATTTGTTAACCTAGTAATCATTTTATTGTGTAAATATATATGGGCCTCATTCTTCCTGTTTTCATGATTTAACTGTACTCACAGACAGGGAGTGTGCTCATTGGAAAATTTCTCTTTAATGAATCTGATGAGAAGTTTTTCTATTTTGATCAAGGATTTCAAAGACCTTCCATAGAAATAACAGGTATAATTTGACATTCAGAAAAAGCTACAAAGCTCAAAATCAAACCAAGTTAGGGTGAATTGAAAAGCCCAGGAATCAAATTTATAAATTGGTTATGTAAAATGAAGGATCAGTTCAACATATCAATATTTAGCTTAATATCCTCCTGCATGGAGTTTTGGATCATTCTTTCAAAATGACCCACATGTAAGAAAAACTAAAAAGTTATACACAGGTCTTGTCTTCAGTAACTAAATTTAGTTCTTTCCAGACCTAATTTTCAAGAAAAAATTAGATGCCACTTACAATATTTGAGGGCAGGAGGCAAAGCCATCCGTGACTTTTCCAAACTGCAGTGATTTGGAAGAGGGTTGAAGAGAATTGTGAATGATTATCTATGATTCAGGATCATACCCTTTTGATTTGATATTTGTTTTCAATCATGATAATGCATCAGGGATCTGGCATCAGTCACTACATGATTCTGGGAAAAGTAAAACGATCTAATGTAATTAGCTTGCTTCTTTTATAATATCTGGTTGAGGATATGTGTATAGAGTCCATCAGGCAAAACTTTGCCATCAAGATATTGATGCCTATGTAAAGCAAAAATTCAGCTGCACAAATAATAATGTCCAGGGACAATGTAAAATGTAGGTTGTGTAAGTTCATTGTTTCAACCATAAGAAGTCTACAATCTGTGGGAAAGATAGATGAACTTGAAAAGAGATAAACACTCTTGCAATGTGGTAATGACTAGTTTGTACCAAAAAAAAGTTCTTGCAAATCTGGGATTAACAAATTCAAGGAGCACTATCGAAGGGTAAGCCAAACTTTGGAAACTGGATCTTCTTTTTCATAAAGTTGGACAAGATATTGAGCTTCTCTAAGCCTCCGTGTTCTTTTTTTTTTTTTTAAAGATTTATTTATTTATGCATACAAGCTGGGGTGCAGGCCAGAGGCATGGGGCGGCAAGAGGGTTCACCAGAGACAGAGTGGAGAGCAGAACAGGCAGATGGATGGAAACATACTGCTGAGGGGAGCAGCGGGTGAGGCAGGAGGGGTCTGCCGCGCCATGTGGGAATCTCCCCCGCCGGGCATCGAACACATGTCGCCGCTGCTGACAGCTCCACAGCGCAACGTTTAACCGCTGTGCCACCGGGGAGGCCCAGCCTCTATGTTCTTATTTGTACAAAGGGAGAAAACCAGAATTTACCTAGAAAAGTTTTTTGTGAGGATTTAGATGAGATACTTTATGTGAAATGTCTGTTTCTCAGTAGTTATTAAATAAATTAAAAAGAGCTGTTGGTAATGTATGTTATTAATAAATAGCCCATACAAATCCATATAAAATTGCTTTAAAAAGAAAACAATTGGGCCTCCCTGGTGGCGCAGCGGTTGAGCGCTGCGCTGTGGAGCTGTCGGCAGCGGCGATGCGAGTTCAACGCCTGGCCGGGGAGAATCCCACATGGCAGGGCAGACCTCTCCTGCCTCGCCCGCTGCTCCCCTCAGCAGTGTATTTCTGATCTGCCTGTTCTGCTCCCCGCTCTGTCTCTGGTGAACCCTCTCGCCGCCCCACACCTCTGGTCTGTACCCCAGCTTGTATGTATAGATAAATAAATCTTTAAAATATAAATAAATAAAAAGAAAAAGAAAACAATTAACGCATGAATCGAACAGTCACAAATCATTCATCTAGCTAGTAAAAAAGAACATGATTCCAATTTCACTTATAAATTTTTTTTTAAATGAAGTACACTTCATTTACCAATATTTGAAAGTAGTACTTAAAAGTGGTAAGATTATGGTAGGATGAGCTCTCATGGGCAACTACAGAGGAAGTTAGTCTTCTAGAAGGCTTTGTGGCTCAAAGCCTTCTAATTGTTCACAACATGGCTTTTTTTTTTTTAAAGACTTGTTTATTTATGTATATAAGAGCTTGGGTGCTGCCGGAGGTGTGGTGTGTGTGAGAGGATTCACCAGACAGACTGGGGAGAAGAACAGGCGGATCCACTGAAGTACACTGCTGAGGGGAGCAGGGGGCGGGACAGGAGAGGTCTGCCGTGCCATGTGGGAAGCTGCCTGGCGGCGGATCCAGCTCCTGCTGCAGTGACTACTGATAGCTTCGTAGTGCTGAGACTCAACCCCTTGTGCCACCAGGGAGGCCCCGCTGCTCACGTGACTTTTAAACCAGTAATTCTGCTTCTACTTTAAAGATGTTTATTACATTGTTCTCTAGTATAATTTTTTAAACAATATAGATGTAGAGCAATAGAAAAATTGTAAAGTTTTATGCTCTATCTCTATGATAGACTATCATGTAATGATAACATGCTTGACAAGAATTTTTTAAGTAATATGGTTTTAGTTAAAATGTTAAGGGAAATCTGCAAGACACAGATTCATTGTAATGGGTGTCATCTTTGTGTAAGTGTATCTGTACACAAATGTAAAGACGTATCAGTAAGCTACCGCACATAAAAATCTCCTCAAATCTAGGTGACTTACAAGAGCTATTTATTTAGTTCCTAATTCTGGAGTCAACTTCGGCTGGGATCCTCTGGGCAATTCTTGTCTAGGTTTATCTTGCCTGAGCTGCTCAAGTGAGAGTTGACTGGTGTAGGAAGGTCTCAGCTGGAATGACTCATCGAAACTCCAAAAGTTCTTTCCTGTTTCCTCAGATAACCTAGGGGTGTTTTCATGGATGAGAGTTCACAGAGAAGGGAAACACACAAGCCTTGGGACTGGCCCACACTCACTTTGCCATACTCTATTTTCCAAGTAAAGTCACGAGGTCAACCTAGGCAAAAAGAGGGGAAATAGCCCCCAGCTCTTGATGGAAGGAGCCTCAAAAGTACATTACAAATGACAAGAATACAGACTGGGGTGAAGAACTGGGGCAATTTTTGTAATTAACCTATCACAATCTGCATAGGAAAAAGTTGAAAAGGTAATACATCAAAATATTAGCATTATATTTTTGAATGGTAGAATTACTGGTGATTTTGGTTTTTTTATACTTTTCCATTATCTGCTTTTGACAAACTGTACTTTTAAAAGCAGTTTAAAAGAATATATTTAAAAATGGACATTCAGGCTCCATACATCATGTGAGCTGACACACCAAAGCCATGTGGGACCACAGAGGAGGAGTACTTGGCACAGTCTGAGTGGAAAACAGAGAAGTCTTCTAGAAGAGATGGTGCTTTACCCAGAGGATGAAAGAAGCATCGAGAGGATTTGGCCAAACGAAGGAAGGCGAAAACCTAGGTAGGATGCACGTGTGGGACACAGCATGATGGTTAGTAAAACAGAGCATTCAGATAATAACCAAGGAGGGAGGGCTCCAAGAAGTCACGAGACAATGGAGGCAACCCCTGAGCTGCAGTGGGGAGGGGGCTGATGGGAAGGCGGCGCCAAGGATCAGATTGTATTTTGCCGCCTACAAGGGCAACATGAACGTTTACACCCAGTCTGTAAAACTTAGAACTGAATAATTTTGATCAGGGGCTCTCTTAAAAAATTTTAAATAGGATATTATGGAATTGAGGGTGCTGGTGCTGAGAGGGGAGCTGCTCTCGTCTGAAATCAAATCTCTGAGAGAACTGTAAAGAGGTAAATGTGGGAGATCTGTCTCGTCAGTAGCACCAACCACCCCCTTCCCTTCTAGAAACCTAGAATCTGGGCAATCGCCTCGCTATGGAAGGTGTTTAGAGGAGGATTAATCAGCACCTGCTGATTAAATTTTGGGCTATAAAATTGCAATATAGCTGTCACAGTTCTAGTGACAGCAGTCTATGTTAAGTGTTTTCCAATGAAGTGCTTAATTAAAATGAATGCCTAGATATTTAAATTCCTAGGGCCAATCCATCAGCTACTTGTTTATGATTTATCAAAGGGCTCCTCTTGTTGCCAGTGTAATGCAGTCTGTGGTCTCTAAACTAAGAGCCTCAACCTATACTCCTGAAAATTGAGTTCACAGCCTCATCAGTACCTGGCTCTTATCAAAGGAGATAAACGCGCCTAAGTGCTGTGCTGACAGAGACTCAGATGACACCAGTCCGTGTGTGGAAATCCAAACGCCTGCTTCACAAATGCCACCTCTCTCAGGAGAGCCCTAACTCTACCTTTCTAGAGAAATCCAAGTGACTCAGTGGTTATGTTGCCTGTGAAAGCAACTTCCTAATAGCACAAGGAACCCCCTTTACCTCCTTCTCTGATTCTCCCTGGCCTTATAAGATTACAGATAAAGAGAACTGAGAAATGGTATTTCTTTTTGAATGACGATTGAATTTTAATTAGGATTGATAAATTTAGCAAATGAAAACTACAATTTCATTCCTCTGTGGAAGATACAGAAACGGAGCAAATAAACCAAGAAAATGGAAGAGAAGCAAACCCTTAGCTTCCAGCAACAGAGGGGCAGGGAGGGGCAGGTGAATCAGGTAAAGAGGGTCCCTTGTTTGGTGATGGACAGAAACTAGATTTTGATGGAGAACATAGCGTGTCACATGCAGATGTTGAAATATAATGCTGTGCACCTCAATAATATATTATACTACGTTATATCACATATTCCTTGAGCTCTTACCAAGTTGCTTTTACAGGCAACATAACCACTGGATTACTTGGATTAATTAAAAATATATCATATAATATTATATTATAATATAATATATATTATATACAATAAATATTATAATATAATATTATAAACCAGTGTTACATCAATAAAAAATTTTAAAAGAACTAACATGAAAGCAAAACTATAGAATGCCCAGATAAATTTGAATTTCAGATAAACAAGAAATATTTTAAATATGGATATGCTGTTATACTAAAAAATAATTACCGCTTGCCTTTTTTTTTTTTTTTGGCTTTTTGAAAGGATTGTTAAATGTTTCAAAACCAATCTAATTACTGACATTTCCTTGTTCTGTTTTACAAATGTAGCAACCAAGACAGACTGTATGCAAGTTTAAGAGGGAGATAGTAAGAGTGATTATATACTTATCTGTTGACCATAAATAAAAGGGTTCAGTTGAAGGATATACCTGTTGATCTTTTTTTTCTGCGGGCACCGTTTGCTAAGATGGCAAAGACCCACCTTTGGGGAGACTGCAGGACTGCTTAGACCTGGGGGAGCTCAGCAGGGAGGGGGTATATGTGAATCTCACAGTCAGGGCAGGACCTGTTTCTCCCAAGTCACTTTCTCCTTCCTCCTCTTCTAAACAGTCTTGTGCACTTTGGCTGGGCAAGTCATTTGATGGATTTCATTATCTTCCAAATGATTCCATTGAATTTGATATAACTGAGCCAGACGGAAACAAGCTTATTTAAGAAAAATTATAAATCACCCAATTTGCTAATTTCAGAGTCAACCTTCTGACTGAGTGGCAGCTCCTCATCCAAATGGACAGTGATTATGGAGCTTAAAGCCAAATCAAGATTTTATGAAAACAAGAAACTCTGAGCTGCAAATGAAAAAACTTTAATGTGACTAACTTAGAAAGAAATCCTTAAATACATCAACTAGAGCTACCATAACATAGGATTTGGACATCCATCTACAATTCCATCCTCATCAAGAAAGTAGAAAAAGAAATCTTTAGCTTTATATAGCCAAGAGAAAGAAAAAATCAAATCTCTGCTGTAGAGACAGTCAGCTTCCTCTTCTATCTGGTCTTAAATTTGGAGGCCTCTCTCAGAGGGAGGGAAGGAAAAGGGCACAAAATGGAATAGAAAAGAACACAAGGGACCATGAAGATGGATCATGGGTGAATTGGTGGTGGGCTACCCAAGGGGAATACAAAATGTAAAAGACATAAATAACAATAAAAATATATATTTATAAAAAAAAAAATTTGGAGGCCTACCATTTATTCCTCTTTGTTCTCTCTCACGCTCAACTCTGGAATGAAGCTCCCAAATGCCAGGCCCTTACTACTATGTGAGATTTCTCTTGTTCTCTATCTTCAGTTGGTCATTGTTCTCGGCTTTAAGTCCTGAGTGTTTTCCAAGAGTGCTGCCAAGGATGCTTGCTCCTTGCAATGCAGGCTGCCAGATCGCTGCTAATTACTCACCACCCTTGAATAGCTGCCTGCCTGGTGCTACAGCTCAGCCTTCTAATCTGAGTTGCTGTGTGATCAGCATCCTGCCCCAAGGATTGTCTGCAAGCTTGGGTGACAGGACCATGTGCACCCACCTTCTTGGGAGAAAGTGCTGTTTTCTATTTGGGATCTGATCTGAAACTAAATTCCCCACAGAGCAGACACATTGATTTCATTCATGCATTCCACCACCAATTATTACGGAGCACTTGTCTGTGCCAGTCACAGGACCCTGAGAATATATCTGTGAAGAAAAGGAAAATGTCCCCTATAGTTGAAATGGAAAGCAGTCCTTGATTCTATACTTTCAGGATTATTGAATGCTTTTCATGGAAAAGTACCTGTGAGGATGTTACAGGAGGCTTAACTTGGTTAAGAAAGACTTCTTGGAGGAAATGATGTTTAAGTAGAATGGTAGTTTGCAAACTTAAAAGTGCATGTGAGTGTGGGGGGATGGGGGGACTGGAGAGAGAACAGCATAAACAAAGACTGAGTAGAGAGACAGCAGATGATGTGTCATGGAAATCTCCGGGACCTAAAGGAGGCTTCAGCAGATCCACAAATATTTACGAAGTGTTTACTGTGATCCAGGCACTGAAACCATCCCTTGAACCCTCAATATGCTCTCCATATTAAATTAGTATTCATTAACCACATTAATTTTCCAGTCCAGGCCTTCCAAACAAACCAGGACATTTGTTGATTAACCTCAAATTACTTTTTAGTGATTTTTGTTGCATTATAATAGTCTGTTCAAGTCAATGTTCTTGGTCACACGGGATAAAGCAGAGGGGAGGAGGTAGAGTACCTGGGAAGGGGGGATGAGGGTCAGTGTCAGACAGGGAGCCAAGAGGGGAACGAGAGCCTGAAGTCCTGGCTTGGGGGAAAGTTTACCAATCACTTGGAATCCAGGGGCTAACAGCAGTGTTTGTCCCTGCAGAGAGGGGGAGCTCTTGTAACATTTTTAAAAGATTTATCTATTTGTGCATACAAGAACTGGGGTGTAGGCCAGAGGCGGTGGGGGGTGAGAGGATTCACCAGAGACAGAGTAGGGAGCAGAACAGGCTGATCTAGTGAAGTACACTGCTGAGGGGAGCAGCAGGCGACGCAGGAGGGGTCTGTTGCGCCACGTGGGACGCTCCCTGGCCAGGGGTCGAACTCGTGGTGCAGTGGCTGCTGATAACTACATAGTGCTGAGACTTAACCCATTGCACCACCAGGGAGGTCCATCTCTTGTAACTTTTTAAGCAGATCGAGCTGAGCTCTACCCAACATGCCCTGTTGAGGGAAGGTGGAGTTCAAGGTGTCTAAGTGTCTTCCTCACTGTCCAGCTTCTCCACTGCACCGAGGTGAGGAGATCATTCAGGAAGATCCCACTTCTCCTGAGCCCTGGGCCAGTGTTCTCTGGCTGCCTTCTCAGGAGCCAGAGGAAGCGGGATAAAGAGTGGGTGTACTTGTTCTAACAGATCAATTCATGTAAACCTCCAGCAGCCAAACCAAACATTTGATATAATCCAAAAGCGAAGCTTAGCATTTTACAACATTTCTGTTTGCCTTTGTGAGAGGTATTATATTTCAGAAATATATGTCTGGGAGGAGAGGAAATTTAACCCTATCCCTCTAGGTTCTTCTGGTCGAACAATGAAACCAACATCAGACTGATTAGTATCAGAAAATAAAATAAAACAAAATAAAATCACATGCATATGGGGACTCTAGATAGATGAGGAATCCCATTCCTTGAGGGAAATGAGGGTACAGATCCTGAACTAAGACCTGGGGTCCTCTATGATTAGATGTTTGCCCTGCCATATAGATGGGTTTTCTGATAGAAAGGTTATTACAATAAAAATACTAATTCTGGGTAATACCCTCAATTTTCATTCTTCTGGGTAGTTAAGGGAGTGGTAAAGTTTTTTGTGACCCTGCAGGGCTTCGATTGCCCGCAGCTTGACATAATCCACATGTGCAACACATCTTGGGGAGGTCTGTTCTTCATACCCAAGGCTACTACAGAGTGAATAGTGAGTATCCACGTACCATCACCTAATTTAAGAGAACACTTTAACGATGCAATCAAAACCCTTTCTAGTCTTGTCATGATGACAAGCCCCTCACTGCTATCCTAAAATTGAAGTTTAAAATGGGAAGAGAGTCCAGGCCCCACTGAGGCTCAGACAAGGTTTGGAACTTTATGGCAGATACGGTGCGGGGGGAGGGGGGGGGGCGGTCCCAAGAGCCCAGGCCCTCTGCAGGCCGGTGGGGTTCCCTCCCACCACTGCGCAAAATCCCTGTCGCCAAGTAATGCCAATGAAACTTCAAAAATCTGGAGCAAGCAAGTGTAGTTTAGTACATTTTTAAAAATTCAAATTCATTACCATAAAAATGAGCCTCTTCTCTGTCACAGCTTGCAATTCTCTCTGACATTCAATTGACTGATCGGCAGACCTGTGCTTTATAGTAGGAGACTTTTTGCATTCCTCTTTGATCTGATTTCCCCCTATTTAATAGACAATTATAGGCTCTTTAAATCCCAAAGGTTCAGAGACAGCAAATAATTACCAGTAGCAATTTTAGAATAAAGCCAATCTAAATGAGTTCAGTTAAATTATGCAATACTAAGTAGTGGCGTTTTTTATTTTAAACAAGGACAGCAAACCAAAACCCCAAACAATCGTTACACTGCCTCAAATTCCTCCTGACAGCTGCCTGTTAAACTTCTGACCTGTTTGTAAAAATCTGCACACCATCTACCAAAGGGATACACACATGATTGCAAACTTCTGTTCTAAGGACATTAAATAAATTATTTCTTTAAGATCATATGGCAGATCTATAATTAATTAAACCCACCATGATATTACGGCAAAATAATTTAGCTTTTCTAAAAAGGTAAATGTAATTTGCCGATCTGGTATTTGGAAGAATGCTTTGCCCAAAATCAATTCCTTTAGTTTCTAGAGAATAGAAACTAGAGGCAATCTCATTTTAATTATATCTCTTTATTGCTAACAAAGGAATGATTTATGCAATTAAATTAACTGGCTAGAAAATTATTCTCAGCTGGGCTGTCCTAATTCTTTGCTTTCTGAATTGCAGGCTCTTACACTTTCCTATGTAGATTAATTTTTCTGATATGCAAACAATGCCTCTTGTGTTAGTCTCTTCCATTTTTTTTTTTTAATTCAAAAGTCTCCTTTTCTTCTTGCCAACGACATGAGTAATATTTGTTGAACTGCTGGGCTTTGACTAGTTTTTTTTTTTTTAATGTTAAAAAGATGAAAAAGATCTTTTCTTTCCAATCTCATTATTCTGGAACAGAGCAAGGTTTGAGGGTTTCTTATCTGTGGTACTGGGACAGCAGCAAAGACATGGAAAAATTGCAAAAATGTCAAAGGCTGCACAATTTGAAAGAGGTTTCAGCAGTTCCAGAAGTCGTAAATTAGCAAATGCTTTTAGGATCATCTGTCTTCACTGCTTCCTTCTCTCTCTTTGCCATCCCTGCACCCATCCTAGGCCCTTTCTCTCTGCCCCAATTATTTCTTACAAAGTGCAAGCAGATAAATAATGTGCTATAAGAGTACCAGTCATTTATGGAGTGGCTGACCTCAGAATGTTGTGGTTATGTTACAGGGCAACCCCAATGTGAAATGGGTTGGCCTGACTGTGGGTCCTCACCCATGCACTTAAAAGAAACTTATAATGAGACTCACCTGCAGGCACACACAAAAAGGTTAATAAGGGGTTATTTACAAAAAGAGGGAAATGAAGAAATGAAACTCAGGGAGAAAAAGAGGGAGATAAATTGGTGAATGCATCCTACCAGTTCCGCTGAGCTGGAACCCCAAGAGCATGCTGAAGGCTGGCAAAAAAAAAGCAGCAGTGCCAAGGCCCACATGTCTGGTTATAGACCACACCTGGCTACTTAACTCCATCCTCAGTTCCCAGCAATCCTCCCTTCGATGGTGATGACATTATGGGATTTGTAGTCCTTGGTGTCTTAGATCTCTGGTCTGGGGTGGGGATGTAGTCCATAAAACCTGTGTTTGTAGAATTCATTCAGGATGTCATTTCCCCCCAACAGGTACAGGAGGTGGGGATCAAAAATGAATTTAAAAACATCTGCCCTATGTCCTCAACTAATTGATGATTCAGGAAGCAATCTTGTTAGAATTCTGATGAAATGAGGTCTATTTCTGTATTGGTGGATTCAAGGTAGAATTGATGACTGTTTCACTACCTCAGATTGCTTTTACATAATATATATGCTTTATTATTGATTTTTTTAAGATAGGAGAAGGTGAGAAGGTGACAGTATTAAGGGTATGACAATGGGCCTCCCTGGTGACCTAGGGGTTAAGCAGCTATCACTGCTACAGCCTGAGTTCGATCCTCAACCAGGGAGCTAACTCACATGGCACAGCAGACCTCTCCTACCTCGCCCACTACTCCCCTCAGCAGTGTACTTCAGTAGATCCACCTGTTCTGCTCCCCACTGTCTCTGGTGAATCCTCTCACTGTGCCTCCCCTTCACCCTACCCTGCACCTCTGGCCTATACCTCAGTTCTTCTACACAAAATTAATTAAAAAAAGAAAATGACAAAAGAGATGAAGTGCACTTTTTTCTTTGGAGTCATAGCCATGCGGTAGTAGCCAGTTTCTCAGTGCGTTTCCTAAACTAGACAGGAGGCACGAGCTTCTTCTGTAAAGGGCCAGACAGACAGTATTTTGAACCTGTGGGCCGTGAGGTCTCTGACATTGCAGCCACAGATAATATGGAAGTAAGTGGATAAATCGGCTGTGTTCCAATAGAACTTCATTTATAAAACCATAGGTACAGTTGTGAATGAAACAATTGGTTTTAAGCCCGTGGACCATGGCTTACCAACTCTGCACTACCACCTACAAACTGCTTTTCACTTTGTCTGAGTGAAAGAGCTCTTTCCACTTTAAACATCAAAAATCAAAATCATCAAAAAGCATTTATTGGGGGGTCTCCCTGGTGGCGCAGCAGCTGCGCGCTGCACTGTGGAGCTGTCGGCTGCGCTGTGCGAGTTCAACGCCCAGCCGGGGAGAGTCCCACACGGTGGGGCAGACCTCTCCTGCCTCGCCCACTGCTCCCCTCAGCAGTGTGTTTCTGATCTGCCTGTTCTGCTCCCCACTCTGTCTCTGGTGAACCCTCTCGCCGCCCCACGCCTCTGGCCTGTACCCCAGCTTGTATTTTAAAAAAAAAGCATTTATTGGGCCTCAATAAATACAGAGAATGGTACTAGGCCCTCAATCATAAGTGATAGTTCACCTTCAAGGATCTCACAATTTAATGGATTAAACTTTTTAATGGATTTAATGATGCAGTGGGTTTAAAAAAATTATATTCAGTGGAACAAGAATACAATGAAAAAATTTTTACAGTTCTGTGGGGAGGAAAATGTGAAAAGACAAGTCACAAATGGAATAAGACATTAGCACAGCATACAACTGATAATGGGTAGTATCCCAATTTGAAAGTCATAAAGGGAAAAATAATCAAATGTAAAAAATGCTCAAAAAATATGAACAGGTAATTCACCCAAGAAGAAACATGAATGGTCAATAAACATGTGAAAAGGTATTTATTCTCATTGGTAAACAGGAAAATAAGAAACGAAACCCACAGTGAGATGTTATTTCACATTCGTCACACTGACAACATTAAGAAGTCTGATACTAGTGAGAGATGATGACAATATGAAGTCTCTGGAACACTCAAAAATGCCGCTGACCTTAATGTAGAATGGTGAACCACTTTGGAAACCCTATATGCTACTATTTGGTGTATGTATACCCCTGAGAAATTTCCCCATATGTGCATCAAGAAAGATACAAAAAAAATTAATGTGTATCAAAATTTTTTTAAAAAATTAGGAAGCAACTTACACATCCTTCAACAGGAGTATGTGACATAGTCATACAATGAACAGGTACTGTACAGAAGTGAAAATGAAACCAGAAGAGGCACACAACTAAATAGGGACCTAGCTTAGAAATACGTTTATTCCTTCACGAATGTTTGAATGCCTCCTAAGTATCAGGCAGGAACTGTTCCAGGTGCTGTGGATATAGATGTGAAGAAAACAGAGTCATTACTCTTAGGTTGCTTCCATTCAGGAAAAAGAAAAAAAAAGCCAGTTGCAGAAGAATATGGAAAAGCATGCCATTGAAAGTTTGAAACATGCAACAATGCTACCCATTGTTAGGGCAGCTTCATATAGGCTGTAAAAGTGTAAAGACATTAATGAAAAAAATAAGCTTCAATTTCAGGATAATAGTTTTCTGAGAGCAGTGAGGGGCTTGTCATCTGGAAAGCTCTAGAAAGGGTTTTGACTGTACAACAAATGTTTTCTTTCTTAAGTGTGCTGATGGCACATGCATGCTCATTATTATTCAGAGAGTAGTAGCCTTGTAGATTTCTAAAATGTCATCCCTTTCTTAAAGGGAAACCTGTCCTTGTGTTCAATCGTCATGTACAGATTTTGATGATTAAATGTTACAATCTAATTTTTAAAAGAAGAATGTCTGCTTGACATTCTGAATATCAGAATAGATGCAGCCAGCTCAAGACAAATTAATCACATTGCAGTTCTGCTTACCCTGAAACAGCGCTGGCGCTGTGATTTGCTAGTGTACCATAAAAATGTATCGTTCATTTATGTCCAGGTTAGGATTTCTGGGCTAGGTTCCTAGGTTCCTGGGGGGGGGGGTCGGGGGGGCAGCGGGTAAGGAGGGAAAAGGAACAGACGGGTCATGGAGGCTTTTGGGAAAGTAGAAACAAAGAGTGATTTTAGGTGCATTATGGGAGACTTGACAGTTGATACTTATAACCCTGATTTCTAGCCCTCTGCTGCTATAGCAGTGATCACCAAGCTGAGGTGATGATAATCTGTTTAAAGGGCTTTGAGGGGACATGTCTGCTGGGGTTGATGGGAGCAGGACTACCTCGGGGGGCTTTGGGAGGTCTTTGGGAAGACAGTCAACTATTTGGGGTGTGCTATACAGCTGTCAAATCACAGGTCTTATTCTGTTGAGTTACTGAGTGAAGAAGGAAGCCTAACTGTGCGTGCAAAAGCATGGGACAAATAGAGCTGCGTGTAGCACATGTCTAGGGAGACCAACTATCCTGTTTTGCTGGGAGCTGAGGGGTTTCTGGGAGTATAGAACTCTCTATTCTCTCTATGCTGAAGCTGACATAGGAATGCCTTTAAGAAAAATGGAAAATTAATGGGAGAACCTAACAAGGCAGACTATTACACCTTTGAATATGGTGTCTTCATTCCTTTGTTCATCAAGTATTAGTTTCCTTCTAGTATGTGCGAAGTTCTGTAGCTACAAAACAAACTATGATTTCTGCCTTGAAAAATGCACTCATAGAAAGTTGCCTTGATTACCTAAGGACAGATTTGCCCTCCCTGGTAAAATGCAATCGATTTCTAAGAACTTTTTAAAAGACATTAATGTTTTTATTTCTTCAAATCTAATCTAAAAGGTGGCTTTAAGAATCTCAGTATTTTCTGAGCCCTTTCTCCTTATCTGGTGATACATCTGATAGCAATGAACAACCAGTGTTCTAGTGAGCTGTCATAATCATGGACACAGTGTTTTGTTTTTTTTTTCCTCTGGTTACATTCTATTCTTTCAAACTGTGAAAGCTCATCTCTGCCCTGCTGCAGCCGCTTTTATCACCTCTATTTCTTGGGTTATACTGCTAATTATAGCCATTTACAAAGAGCCTGAATAGCTTGCATTTATTATCTGGTTTAATTCTGATAACAATTTTGTGAAGTAAAGGCTACTGTAAACTTTAATGTATAAATGAGGAAACTGAAGCTCAGTCCCATTCTGTAATATGCCCGGTTCACACAGTGGGTAAATAGCAAACATGGATTGCAAGATAGATGCTCTGCAAGCCCACATCTTAACCAATGCGCTAAATACCTCAGCATTATAGTTGCTAAGCACAAGTGCTTGACTCTGTGCTTGGTGCCAAGCATTTTACATCCGGCATCTCAGGCTTGAAGGGACAAGAAGTTGGTGATAAGAGACAGGAAGGGCTGTCAACTGCTATTCAGTGCAATCTGGAGTCCAGCAGCATCAGGTTTACTTAGATTTTTAGACATACAGGATCTCAGGTTTCACCAAGAGCCACTGAACATAAATCCTTATTTTAACATGATCTCTAGGTGACTTGCAAGCATGTCATTGCTTGAGAAGCTGCCATAAACCTGTGGAAAAACCTAGGCCCAGCAGTAGGTGGCTGCTGTGGTTTCTTTCCTAAGCAGAAGCCCCAAGCCAGCAGCATCAACTTCACCTGGAAATTTGACTAACACTTGACTCATCCCAGACCTAGAGTCAGAAACTCTGGGGCAGTAATGTTTTAGTCCTCCCTGTCATTCCGCTGACCCCTGAGGCTTCAGAACCCTCTTTCCAGTGCCCCGCAAGTCTTACACCTGTGATCAAGCCCAAAGAAGAGCCAGCAGCGACACCCTGTGGAGTCCAGGGGAGCCTGCACATTGTTTTGAATACCTGTTTTCTTCCCTGGAAAAACCATCATGATCTTTGTTTTTGCACTAAAGACACAAAGTTGATTTCTTTTCTTTATAAACTATCTGCTTTAGGACCCTGTGCCCATTTTGTTCAAGACCAAATCATGTAATTCAGCAAACATTTATTCAGTCATCACCTGCTAGATGTAAAGGGTTGCAAAATAGGTACTGCCCAAGATATAAAGCATATCAAATTGGTCTCCCGCGCAATCTGCTAACAGTTATATTTATAATGACACCATCTCCCATTTGAGTATGTACTGTGTGACAGGTACTGTGTCTTACGAGGTACATGTATTTATTATTCCTATTTTATAAGGAGGAAAGCAACGAGGACTGAATCTAAAGTTTATGCTTTTACTCACTCAGCCTCGATTCTTAAAGTGTTCCCCAAGGATAACTTGTCAGTCACTTAGTGAGCTTGTTTCAAGTACAGATTTGCAGAGAACCACCCAAAGAAGGCATGTCTAACAAATACTCCAGGCAAACTGTACACACACTAGTTTGAGAATTACTGCACTTCGCTATATTGCCACCATCAAACATTTCAGGGCTAAAGGCTCTAATCTTGAATTGGATTAGTACCAAAGGTTTGTAAGCAGCAGTGCAAAGTGATGATCAAGTTTGTGTTTTAGGAAGGTCAATATAGTGGCAGTATAGAGGAGGTGATGGTAAAGAAAGAAATAATACCTGATCAAAAGAATGTCACAGTGAGATCAAGGCCAGGAGTGCTCCAGGTTTATTCCCTAAGTGACTTGCTCACTGTTGCCTGGGGAATCTCAGTCTTATCTTCGGAAAATTCCGTAAGACGTGCATGGAATATGAGCTCAACACTAGAATAAGAGAAAATAATCTAAAAACAAGATAGTGACATAGGATCAGAACTGGAGTTTTGGGAGGAGTCATCCTTTTAGCAAAATATTAAAAAAATTGAAGATACCATTTTGAATCTATTTTGACTCTAAACAGATTGTCTCTAAGTTCTGATGCTTTTTTTTTTTTTGAGTTGTTACTATCACTTTAAAATTTTCAGCTTTGAGGTTCCAAATCTTAAAATGGAGTTATTCTAGCATTGGTTATGCAGGTTGTGTTATGCCCCCTGGTGGCAATATGGATAGGAAGATGAGACATGTATTTCAATCAGAGGGAGAGAGCCAACTTAATTGAAGTAGGTGGCAGGTCCTGAATTTGAAATGCAATTTCATATAAAACTTTTCTGATCTTACTAAAAATAGGAAACATCCTGTTAAACTAAAATCAGATGTATTAACTCAGCCTGCAAGGTGCATATTTCAATTTCCCTTGCTTTGTCATAAAATGGATTAGCTCCTTGAAATATGTCAGTTGAACTTGAAATTAAATATTTGCTCTACATATAGCTAAGTAGCTGGACTCATAAAAGACGAGTCTATGTATGCAGAATTTCCTTCAAGACTAGATCTCATCATATGTTACATACATATGATGCCATCCCTTCTTTCAGAACATTAATTTCCCTCTATTAACAAACTTGAAAAGATTATGTAGTCCGAATGGTCATCTTCAAGAAGGCTTTAGGGAAAAAAATTCCAAAGTTTATATTCTTCAATCAAAACAGCCAACTGTAAATTTTAAGACACAGTATATTTTTGAATAAGATTTCTTACCTAGTTAGGGTAAAACATAGATGAAAGTACACATATCAACCTACTGAGAACATGTTAATGTTTGGTGTGCATGGGACAATGCACGAAAAGTAGTTCTTGCTGGATGTCAGTAAACCTGGCCTCAACAGCTGTATTATTTAGCAATGGGAGAGAAGAATGGCTATTCCTTATGTAAATATAGTAAGTAACCACCAGGTCCTAGTACCATGCTGTACTATTGATGTAAGTATTGAAAAAAAACACGGCCACTCAACTCAAGAAACTTTAAGTCCACCAGAGTGGAAGACATGTAAAAAGTGATACCACTCATAGTGAAAATAATGAAAACATTAAAAAAGGAATATCTGACAAAGTTTAATAAAAGTTGTTAAAATTGTAGTTTGAATCAAGACTTGAATATGAGTATTTTCCAGCTGAACATACAAAGGGAAAATGTTACAAACAAAGGGAAGAAATGTGAAAACCCACAGAAGTATCCACATAAGAAAACACTGAAAAGGAACAGCCAGAGAATTAGGGAACCAAGGTGGTGTCATTGAGACAAAAGGAAAGTAGTATGGACAGGGAAGATGTAGAGAAGGGCTAAATGTGTCCAGTGAATTTTGTTAATTTCTTGGTGATCTTACCATGTTCAGTAAATTAATATGTATAGAAGTAACGTCACATGTGCCAGGAATGAAGTTGATTTACATGTACAGATTAGGCCTTCTAGATATTTGGCTGTGAAAAAGAGCAGTAACTAAAGAAGGAGATAGGTCAGGGGTGGGGGAGTTTAAATGTTTTAAATGAAAGAGAAGCTGTTACCCCACCTCATAAGCCGAACTTTTTATGGATTAAAAGTCTTAATTATATAAAAAGAAGCAAGGAAGGGACAGGGCCTTGCTCAACTTTGCACCCCAGTATTCCTCCCTGGGTACCTGGATTTTTTTTGTTCACCCCATTCCCAGGCTTACCCACTCACTGAAAGCTGGGTCTCAACTTACAGGAACATTTCATTCTCCCTGCCAAAGTAAAAGTACCTGGAACCCCCATGACTCGAAATACTAATATTCTGTGTATGTGGAATGTCTCCCAGGCAGTTTTATGCATTTTGCACATTTTAACTCAATTTCCTCATATAAATGCTATGGCATCAGGACGGAACTAGACTACCACATTCAAGCCTTCTCTCTGATAATTATATTAGAAAGTATGGCACAGAAGACACATTCGAGACTTCTGTAGCATATAGAACACAATTCAAATTTGGCTTAGTTATTTAACCTAACAGGAGCTTCAAGAAGTGACTTCATCTATGAAGTAGTGGTAACAGTATCTACCTAGCAGAGCTTGAGTGAGGCACAGGGGAGCTCCCAGGCACAATACTCAGTGCTCAGTCAGGGTTCAGTAACATCCAGCTTTGTGTGCCAACCAACCAACCAACAGAGCCTTGCAAGTAACAGAAAAATCACACATTTCAAATGCAGCTATTTTTGTTTTACTCCAACCTCTACTTTACAACAAGGGGCAGAGTAGAGACATGAATAGCAGCACAAGTTATTTTAATTTTAAGTTAGTAAGAGTCTACATTGAATGCATTATCTTACAAAATAATATCCTGAGATATATAAAAGTTGACTGAACCAATATTTGGTACTTCTACCACTTCCATGAACTTTAGCCTAACTAGTCCCTTCCCAAATATAAAATTAAAAGATGGCAAGCTATTTACAAAAAGATATGATATTGTTAATCAGGTTCAAATGCTGAACATCTTCTTTTTCAGTTCAGCTGTTTTCTCATCTATTTTAGCACCACAGTCTTCCGCTGCCTTTTCAATGCCTTCATGGTACTTCTCCAGAGCAGCCTTCAAGTTTAGAAATATTTCCTACGTGGAAAATGAAATAGAATGAGAGTTACGTCTACGATAATCTAAACTAAAAGTGAGTTACAAGAGTCCCGCAGTTTCATTCATATTTATTAAGATTTTAAATCTTAAACTATCTAGGCACTTGTATACCCATACACAGTGTCTACTCTTATTAAAAATTAATTTTCAAAGTTGTACAGATCCACCAAAAAAATGTGCTTTTTTTGAAGAACAAAGCAGAGAATGTGACAATGGCTAGGATTCCAAGACATTAAGGATATATTTAGAGGGCCTCCCTGGCGGTGCAATGGGTTAAGTGCAGCACTATGAAGCTATCCAGAGCCAGTGTAGCACAAGTTCAATATCCAGCCAGGGAGATTTCCACATGGCGCAGCAGACCTCTCCTGCCTCGCCCGCTGCTCTCCTCAGCAGTGTGCTACAGTTGATCTGCCTGTTCTGTTCCCACTCTGTCTCTGGTGAATCCTCTCACCACCTCTGGCCTGTATGCCAGCTTGTATGCATAAATAAATAAATCTTTAAAAAAAAAGGATATATTTAGAAGGAAAAGTTTTCTTTTGGAACTTTCCATGTTTACCAGATAAATACTTAGATTACTATAAACAGCTATAACCTTTGCATTTGACTCTGATCTTCAAGTAAAAGACATGTAAATAGACAATAAGTAATCTGTAGGACTGAAAAATACACCAACACCTTTTAGAGTTGTTTTAGTAACTTCATCAGGCAGTTCTAGTATAAGTTATAATGTACTTTCATATAAACCTATATGGATGTGGTAAGAATTAAGAAAAAATAAAAGAACATTTTTTATAGATTGAAATAAAAGAAATTAATTGACCTGCATACATTTTCTTCTATCTCACATTTATCAAATGTAATTTGATCCTCTTTTATCATTTTTCATGTATCTCAAAACTTGATAGAAGAAGAAGGGGGTAGTCTAAAAGGTTCCAGTACTTTACTACTGAAATAAAAACAATGGGAGGGGGAAAAGCAGCAAATGGGTATAATGTTCTCAATTTCAAGTGTGATTTCCACTAAGTTTTTCTTAAACTTATAGTTTGGCTACTGTTTCTTTGTTTAATCTTTACTATAGATACTATGTAATTTGAACGAACTATACAGATTTGAATTTAGCAGAGTATGAACTCATAGTTCCATAAGAGAATAACACTATTTCCAAAGACTCTAGCATGAATGCAAGTTTGAGAACTATTGCTCTAGACTGAGCAAATATAAATAGATGCTTAAGGCTAAGCATATAATCTAAACATAGCTATTAAATCCTAAGACAAAATAGAAGAGTATGTTTAGATTTCCAAGATTTAATCAGGTATCAAATCATTACAACTAATAGAGAATATGAATCATTAGAGAAATAAGTCAGAAATTTTTGAAAGCTTTATATCTTAAATCTCATAGGAAAAATAAGGTGAATTAGTTAGTAGTTTGTATAAACACCATTTTGTAAAAATCCAACACATTCTGCCGCTATAAATCAATTTAACTTCCTAGTTATTACAGGGGAATATATTTATTCATACAAAAAAGGAAAGGTGAATAAATGTAGTAGAAAGGTATTATTCATGAGAAACTATTAAAACTAAGTATGGGGGCCCTCCCTGGTGGCACAACGGGTTAAGCGCAGCGCTGAGGAGCTGTCGGTAGCTGCAGCATGAGTTTGATGCCGGGCTGGGGAGATTCCCACATGGCACAGCAGACCTCTCCTACCTGGCCCGCTGCTCCCCTCAGCAGTGTATTTCTGTCCATCTGCCTGTTCTGCTCCCCACTCTCTCTGGTGAACCCTCTCACTGCCCCACACCTCTGGCCTGTACCCCAGCTTGTATGTATAAATAAATAAATCTTAAAAAAAACTAAGTATGGCTAATAAAGACACACAATCTGCAAATATCAAGCCAATCATTTTAATGGGCCCAAAGGAATCAGATCCTGCAAATGCCACAATAAATGAGTGAAACCTGAAAGCTCAATTCCAGGGGCACGTCCACAGAAGCAAACAAACATCTGAAGCATGAAGCCAGCACTCACAGGATGTTTCACAGTAACAGATCACAGCCCTCACAAATACCATATATTTTAGTTTCCAATTAAATTCTATAGTCAAGTAGAAGTTTGTAATAATAATCCACATATAAATAACAAATACGTGTGTCTTATTGTGATGCCTTCACTGAAGTTAAACATTGCTAAACTCAGAGTCTTGTTCTGGGTGTCTGGTATGGTGACCACCTGGAAAATCACACTTAGAGCTCCATGTCCGCCAGCTGCACCGCCTCTCTTCACGAGCTCAGCAGTCGCAGCAGGTGTGTAATGGCTGGCAGTGCACAGAGGCTGCCTCAAAAAATAATGCTGGACAGTGTTGATCTAGGCAATTATCTCACTTTTCAAATCAGATAAATTTAACACTATACAATATACAGGAGTCTGACACGTCAGTGTAGCCATTTATCCAACGAGGATGTATTAATTCATCAATCAAATATATTGTGGAGTACTTTCCAGAAGTAGCACTGTAAGGTTACAACAGACAATAGAAGGAGCAATCATACTCTCCACCCCGAAGGAACACATAATTCAGACCAAACTGGATACTGAGCACTGGAAATATGGCTAGTACAAATACAGAGCTAAATCTTTAAATTTATTTCACAGCAATTAATTTAAATTTAAACGTAAATAGCCACTATTACTAGTAGGTGACCCATAGATAGTACAGATCTAGATTATTTGGATTAGACTAAAGTGCTATATAGTGTTTCAGAGAGGAGAGAAATTAAAGACCTCTAGAAGTAAGAGAACCTTAAATACTGGATATGAAGAGCTTAGATATAAAATGTTTCAAGTCCAAGAAGGCAGGGACCATCCTTTCCTCTTTTTCCTTTACAACTTATTCTGTGAGTCAATGGATGACTAAGTGAACACAGGAAAACAGGAGCTGCTGTTAAACAAGAAAGTGTAACGATGAAAATGGTGTTGCAGCAGGTTAAATTTGGCAAGATTTAGCATTCAGGGTAGATGTGATGCAGAGAATCTTGTCAAAGAAGAAACAGCAAAAATTTTATAGTTTCGCTGCAATCCACAAGTACTACAAAATTATATGCCAACAAGTATGAAGAGAAAGGAGGTCATTAGGAACAGTATCAGTGAGTTTAAAACAGTCCTAACGATAACTTGGTGACTATCTGATGTCAGGATTATCTAAAGCAAGTACAATATTTCAGTTCTCTGATGAAAATGCCATTGAAGAATTAGAAGAAATGTACTAGGAAATAGAGTGAAAGAGAAGAAAGAGATGGGGAAGGGAAAGAGAAATCTGGGAAAAGCAAGAGAAAAAAAGAGGAGAGATGCTGGAAGATATAAAATATAATTTTGTATCTTATATCTCTGTGATAAGCTAGCTCATTGAAAACATCCATCAGGCAATTAAAGATTAGAGTAGAGGTAAGTGGACAGAGTGGTAAAAGGATTTTTGAAATTATCTAAATAAAGGTGATAATTGAAACTAGAAGAGATGAAATATCTATGGGAAAGAAAATTTAATAGAAAGGCGCTAAGATTATGGTTAGGATCCCACAGAATTACATAAAGAACAATCTGGCAAACTTCACATGTCCTTCTTTCATTTTCATGGAGGATGACTGTGAAGTGAGCTAAAGGCAAGTCTTTGACCAAACATATCTTGATTACACCACAGGTTTTAGGGATCTCCCGTGCTGTTTTGAAACAAATGGCTATCACAACATAGCATAAAGATATGATCAGAAGAGCCTAGCAAGTTGAACAACTATATCTGAAGTTTAGACCAGTAGTTCCATAGTACTAAAGGAAGAGATATAATACAGCAAAGGTCTTGGGTCTACTCAACGGTTTTATCTTGAAGAAAAAGGCATGCTGGTCAATTGTGAGGTGACCAGTCATGACAATAAGTAATGAGGGCAAAACACAGATTTAAATTGATCTTGATATTTTTAAATCTAGGATAAAATAAATAAAATGAAACTTAAAAGAAATAACAATAAAATTCTGAATTAAAAGAGCAAAGAAATAGTTGCATTGACATGATGAAAACATTTTACTTGGCAGAACCACATGTAAAAAAGAAAGGGGTCCTTTAACAGATGTCAAGCTCAAAGAGTCAAGGGTCAGATGCCATGCTAAAAACCCAGCCCCATTTGATACTTCAGGCCTTGTGCTTTGGGGCTAGCTGTGCCAGTATTTGAAAGACTATGTTCAGTACTGAGTCCTACACTTTAAGCAGAATAATGGCACACAGGAAACAGAAGAGAGAGGACAGTAAACAGAATAGTAATGAATCTGAAAATTAAGCTATATAAAGAATGGCTGGAAAACTGGGACTAATTAACCCAAATGAGAAGGCTGAAAGAGCCCATGATCATTATCCTCCAATGTCTGAAGTGTTATTAAGCAGAAGAGGGTATAGATTTGTTCCAGAGAGAAGATCTTGGTTCACTAGATTGCAGAAATGAGTATTTTAAACTCAAAATCAGAAATAACATTTTAACAACTAAAGCTGTCCTAGTAGACAGCATGGGTAGTTATGAGCCTATAATATTGAAAACAATGAAGCAGAACATATTAGTGGATCTCAAAAGCTGCGCTAAAAAATTCAGGTTCATGGGTTCCATTGCTGATGATTCTAATTCAATATATTTGGGTAGGACTTGGTTTGTTCCTTTCAATTTCTCATTGAATTCTAGTACACAGCCAGTTTTTTAAAAATACCATGTTAGATGAGTCTCCAATTTTAAAATATTTAAGGAAAGTGTACTATACATACTAAGGGGAGAAATGCACGACTGCTGTTGTCAAGAAACTTAAAATGTTATTGGTGAGACATACATGCACAAAACTAATATAAGGCAGGCCCAGGCACTGTTTATGACTGATAGATAAAGGATGCTGACATCAGCAACTGGTTCATGAACTGGACCTGACCACGTGACACCAAAGAAACATATGTTCATTTGATTTGGTTAAAAATAGGAGTAAATATCTCCTAAGGTCTTTCTTACCTCCATTCTACAGATAAACGGGAAGGGTTGAAGGCTGAGTCTTAGTAAATATCCAGTTAAGGAGCAGGGAAAAAAAAAAGTAGTTGGAATGCAGAAAGAAAAAGAACAGAAAAAAATCAGGACAGTGGACTGTGTAAGGTAGGAAGGGGAATTACAACCACTGTCTTCTTTTTCTTCCATTTTAAAGAGCCTTGAGACAATCCTCAGTATGGATATATATATTTACATGGGCCCGTGCTAAGAATCTAATCTTTCAGGGGGATAAAAAAACAGGTGAGGGACTGTCTACCGTGGCTCATTTAGTAATAGGAGTCCTTGCAAACTGGACATGGATGGTGGAAGGTAGTAACATCAGTGTTTAAATATTTTTGAGTTATCAGGGGTTTTGGAAATCTTGATCTACGATGTCAAGATAGACAAGGTTAAAAGGAATAAGTACAGAAAGGAATTTTACATAATAAAGGGCTGTTTTCAGTGACTGGTAATCTGAGTCAATCTTGAGGATACAAGTAAAGCTTTAGAAGTTAAGGAGAGAAAGAGGTAAATGTATCAGAACAGACTATCTATTTAAGACACTGGCAGTTAAGAAAAGGACAGGTAAACATTTTATGTTTGGCATCAAACTGACACTTAGGTAGATTAAAAATGTAGACAAGAGTCTTGTCCTTATTAAACTTAAGCCTGTTCATAAAACAATAAAATATATACCCTCAAAACCAGCAAAAAATTAAATAAGCCATTTTAGGTAATTATGATAAAGGTATTCTTAAAAGTCCCAACCAGAGGGACCATTCTAAGCTATTTTGTTGGAACCTTTATAGATCACTGACTCTTGTTGCAAAGCATGATATTCTGCTAAGTGCTGTAAGGGGGAAAGGCAAGAAAAAGTTATGAAAGCTCATAGAAAGCTCATAGAAAGGTACTATAAATGGTGATAAAAGCAAATCACCTGAAGGGTCATTTTCTACTCTGGAGAACTTAAAAAAATTTTTTTAATGAGGAAGACATGAATTGGTATTTTATACTTGTGAGATTATCTGAAATTAATTTCTGATGAGAACTCACTCACCTGCGACTTCAGTTTCTCCCTTTCAGCGGCATCTTTTAGTTGTTGAATACCAGATTTAATTTTCTGGATTTCTTGGTTAATTGTGGTTACTCGTTCATAGACAGCACCTCTTTTTTCTTGAACTTTATTGCAGTCTCTAAAGGAAAACAGAAACAGTTAAATCATAATTTCTTTCAAGCTTCTAAAAGGGCAAATGTTTAACTCTAATTTTGAATCCAAAGTAATCACATGTATTTGACGGACAAAACTAAATTCTTCTCAAGATGTGGACGGAAACCCCAGTGTGGCGCCTAACTCATGCCACGGCAGAGAGTGGGCTCTTTCACAAAAGCTATTACTTAAAGTGGAGATTTTAAGTTACATTTCCCCAGTTGTGCCGACTCATGTCCTGTTGGTGAGAATGTGAATCAGCACAACTTCTCTACAAGGCTACAACTATAAAACCCTAAGGTCCTGCCCTTAGTCTTCATCTGCATGAGGAAGAGCAAAAGAAATCTTTAAAAGGTCCCTAATGTACCTTTTAGAGGCTGAAACAATGACATTTCATAGACTACCTGGAGCATTTATTCTAAATAGACAATCTGAGAACTGATGGGATGCTCTACCAAGGCAATGGCTAACAACAGTTAAAAATTGCTTAGCAAAGTATTCTTACCTGGAAAGAAATAAGACTGTTTCTCAAAACATGGATTCTATAATGCTACAGACCAGCTATACTAGAGATGGACCAGTTGGTGACGCTGACGCTACTCTAGACCACTGTTCTACCATGCCCTGCACAAGCAGCAGCACCAGACCCTTTCACAGAATTATACAAATGAGTTAGAATTGTGACATCTGGAAAAAATACAAGTACCTGAAACGCCTCTAAATCTAAACAGAGCGTGGTAACATTCACAATTAAATCATAATTCATAATCCGTTTTAGTCATCTAGTGGTGGAATACCTTTTTGAAATTACAGTTTTGGAATCCTGTCATATGGGGAGGGATGTATTAGCTTTTCCTAATCACTTTCTAATACATTAAATTCAAAATATGCGCCTACTCAATGACTGTGCGTTTGTACTGCTTGACGTCCTCATGCTTCTTATTTATTTTGAATTGTGCTGTGGCCAGTTTCTCTTTCTTCACAACCAACAGTCTTTTGAATGAGTTTTCTTCAGTCTTCAATTTCTTCAATTCTGATTCATCACTCTCAATTTGGTCCTCCAAGTTCAGGCTCTGTATTTTTTTGAAAAGTATTTAAAGTCAATAAAACTAATTAGGATTTACAAAGTAAGATTATTTTCTACGACGAGTGACAGTAAACACAATTTAAAAACAAGACAGAACTGTTTAAACTCTGAAAGCCCAGCAGAAGAATGCAGAGTGAATAAAGATGACAATGGCAAGGCACCAGGGACATAAAAAACCAGGACGCCTGGCAAGGAGTTTTGATCATAAAATTTTACCATCAGGGGCTGAAACAAAGCTACATATTGATAAAATCAACAGAAGGCTGAATTGAGAAGGGTAGGCTCTGAACTAAGGCAGCAGAGATTAACAGAAAAGGGCAGATAAAGAAACAACTAAAAGCAGAGGCGCTCAGTCTTTTATTGTTGACTCCTCATGGCAGGTAAGGGAGCATGTTGGGAAAATTACCTCAAGCAATCTCACCTTCTAGCCCCTTCTCCCCTCAAAAAAAAAAAAAAAACTTTTATCAAGGGCAATGTTAATGATGGTGGGGACAGCCTGGATTTGGATAACAAAGAAGTGTAAAGGATTTTCAAGTTTCTATTGAGAAATTTAAGTACTGTAGGTGTCCGCTCTTCATCTTCAGGGTAAGGAGTGTATCACCAACTCCAAATCTCTTTACAGATCTGAGGTACAGTGCTGGGCAATAAGTTGAGATTTTATGCCTACTGATTAAAAACCATTTCCAACTGTTAAAACAAGTTTAAAAGTCCAGTACTTTTTCCTAAAATATACATAGCAATGTACTATTATTAATCATCTGAGGGTTAAAATGAGTCTTATTACTGCTATGTAGAAAAAGAAGTGTTTTATTGTTCAACAGACATTACCACATCTACCATGCTGTAGAATTATTCTATTTTTCTTTACGAAAATAGGAACAAAAAGTAAATCCAAGAACTACAGTAAACTACATAATACAGACATAAAAATTCCACACAGGGCCTCCCTGGTGGCACAGCAATTAAGTGCTGCGCTGTGGAACTGTCAGCAGTGGCAATGTGAGTTTGATGCCCGGCCAGGGAGATTCCCACATGGCGCAGTGGACCTCTCCTACCTTGCCCGCTGCTCCCCTCAGCAGTGTATTTCTGTCTATCTGCCTGTTCTGCTTCCCACTCTGTGTCTGGTGAACCCTCTCGCTGCCCCATACCTCTGGTCTGTACCCCAGCTGGTACAAATAAATAAATCTTAAAAAAAAAAAATTCCGGGCCTCCCCGGTGGCGCAGCGGCTAAGCGCTGCGCTGTGGAGCTGTCGGCAGCGGTGACGCGAGTTCGACGCCCGGCCGGGGAGAATCCCACATGGCGCGGCAGACCTCTCCTGCCTCGCCCGCTGCCCCCCTCAGCAGTGTATTTCTGATCTGCCTGTTCTGCTCCCCGCTCTGGCTCTGGTGAACCCTCTCGCCGCCCCACGCCTCTGGCCTGTACCCCAGCCTGTATGTATAAATAATAAAAAAAAAAAAAAAAAAAAAATTCCACACAATACAAACCTCCTTTGAGACACTGGTTAATTTGTCCCTATTATCTGCAAGTTCCTGTATTTTTTTTTGATATAACTGCACCTCCAGCTGACACGAAGGCAGGCAGTCGACAGAGTCTCGATAGATTTCATACTTCTCCATCACTTCTTGCTTTGAAAGAAAACACATAGAAACCAGTTTAAATTTCTCTTTATGAAACTGCAGTAACGTCAGCTTGCTTGCTCTTAAATAATTTCTGCATTTAATATCAAAAGTTTAAGAGTAGAGAACAATTAAGTTTCTAGGTCAGTACAAAGCACCATTATGGACTGGTGTCTAAGCATATAATTATGCTTCTTAATTATCAACTATTCTTGAGCAATAGAAAACTGCCACAATTTACTAAGTGACTCATTTAGGTACCTTCCAAAGGTTATTCATGATGATTTTAAGAGTTTATTTCTAATATTCAAAATACTCCTGATTACACCTGGGCAATTGTATTACCAATTATATTCTTCCTATTCATTTGTATAATAACTATGTCACAGCTAATTGTTTTAAAAAGATTATCTCCTCATCTAAAATTAGAAAATGAACATTTTTGTAATGTTCATAATTGTAACAATATGAAGACTTCTTTTCTTTCCCCATTAACCTACCCCTTTTCTTTCCCCATTAACCTACCCCTTCTCACCTTATTAACCAGTTGGATTTTGTCTTAAAGCGAGAAATGTTTAATCATATTGTTGCTCATTTTCTGTTCTTTTTCTTACTAATTTATAAACACTTTGCAAATGATGGATACAATGCCTTCACCTGTCATATTGCAATATATATTCTAGTAAGTTTACTTTTCTCTATAGATTTTTTGAGTTTCCAGTATTAATGTTTTAAAATCGACCTCAGTCCAAGATTAAATTTCTAAAATTGTTAATTTTTTAATCTATTTAGAATTTTTATAAATGGTGCAAGTTATACACCCAACTCCCCTTTCCTCTCAATGAATAACCAGTTGAACAGGACCTATTTATTAAATAAACCACTCTTTTCTTTTAAGCACTAGGATTTATTTCTAGGCTTTCATTCCTGCTCTGGTAATCTTTGTCTATTCCTGTGTGACAATTTTTAATTATCAGGAATGACTAGGATAGCAAATTTAGAACTAAACCAGAATATTTTTTAAATTAACAGTTTCAAAACTTGGCTTCATAAAGGATGCTAAATTGTCTACCCATTTCTACTTTTGTCTTTACCCAGCCTCAATCCACCTGCTACCCTAAGCCATAATCTTTTTAAACACAAATCATATCACGGTCCAATATCCCCTTTTTAAACTCATCAATTGTGTACCTTTGCTGTTAAAAAAAAAAAAATCCAGCACCTTGAATTATCTGCCAGTTGGCCATTTTTCCATTATTTCAAGCCACTTTCTTATGCATCACACATTATTCCTTGCACATACCTTGCTCCCTACTACCTCAAAGAATTTGCATATTCTGTTCCTTTTGTCTGAAATGCTCTTCCATGTACAAATTTACTAAGATAACTTCTGTTCATCACTCAGCTTCCAGCATAGATTTCTTTTCAAGTTTTTTACCCTACCACCACCCCTTAGATCCACTTGTCCCTTTTCCTCCCCTCCTCCCTCTTCATCTCAGAGACCTCAGGACATTTACTGATGCTCACTGGTTTTTGAAAGTGTTTTACATTATCAAATTGTCTGCTATGTAAATGTCCAGTATTTGTTTTCATTGTTCAGACTTTGCTAGACATAGTTAAAATTCCCTCCATTTTATTGAAAATGGCTGCATTTCATCCCCTCTTATGGTTATATAGTACTCCATAGTGTAGACATACCACTCCCTTCTGAGTCAATCATCAATCAATGCACATTTAAGGCTACTTCCATGTCCGAGCTCTTATAAATAATGCTATTATAAATACTATAAAACTTATGGGTTTTTGTGTTGATAGTTTCTTATGTTTCAATATATGCCCAGGAGTGGGATTGCTGGGTTGTATATTTCCATTTTCAGTTTCTTAAGGTAAATCCAGATTTTCCACATGGTTTCACAAGTTTACATTCCCACCAGTGTTTCTGGTTATTTCTATTCATCCCTCAGCTGTCAGTAGAATTTTCTACTTCCTTCTTACTTCCATCCCTGATTTTTATAATACTACACTTAGCACCCTCATTATATTATTTGAAAGTACCCCACACTATTTATTTGTTTCTCTTTTTGGTGCTTTTCAAAAAATAGACTTTTTTGGAGGAATTTTGATTTCATAACAAAATTAAACAGAAGCATTTTCCATATACTTCCTGCTCCCACACATGCACACCCTATACTTTTACACAGCACTTATTATATTTGTAATTATATAACTGATTGTAAAACTGTTTAATACTTTCCTCCTTTGTAACAAAGTCTCAGGAGGACAAGGAATTTGCTTTGATTATCCAGGATAAAGCCTCAAAAATTTAATGCATAATTGAACAGGTATCTTTCCCTATACCCACTTCAGAGAAGAGCTACAAATTACAGACAAGGGCAAAAGCTTTAAGGGAATAGAAATAAAGATAATCAGGAAATTAGAAAATCAACAAATGAATATACAAGACTTGCCTAAAAGACAAAGATAAAAAAGCAATAAAATTTTAAAAACTCACCTTGGAATTTTTAAGCTTCTGAACTGTATCTTTCATTTTTTCTTTATAATTCTTTAGCTTCTCTGGAGAATCTACAATTTTTGTTTTCAAATTCTCTTGTACTTCTTTCAAAGAAACCACTGACAATTTTAGTTCATTCTGTTGAGAAAATTTTTTTATATTTAGATATGATTATAAAATTGGTAATTAATCATTACAGTGATGGAAAAGAACAAAGAAAACTGTCCATGTTTGTTGCAGTGGGGATAAAATTAAATCACAACCACATCATTCCTCCACTGAATTGCTCACATCAGTCTATAGGCAAGTAAGCTTCTCAGCACAATAGACAAGGTCCTTAATATTCTTATTCTCCTCTCCAGTCCCATTTTCCACCTTTACTTGCTTTACCTGACAATCTGGTAATACTGGTCTGTTTCCCTTAAAATGAAAAAAACATTAACTTTTTTCAATTTAAATATCACAGATAACTACTGTTTTTAAAAAATGTGAAAATAGAACTATATGACAAAAATCACCTAAAAGCTCACCACATTATGTATCATCAATCACATTTTTCTGTGCAAATTTCCATATATGTGTGGTATTAAGAAAACATTTGATTATCATAATGCACACAGTTAAAATACTCTCCCACACATGTTAAACCCTTAAATGCTAATAATATGAAAAGATACGTACCAAACGCTTGGTTTTCTCTGAAATATCTGACTTCTTTTGGGAATTTCCCTCTTGCAGCACTATCTAAAGTTAAAAAAGCAAATTGCTTTTTGGTGATTCAAAACAGATTTATATTTAGCCACTTCATATTTTCTATGAAATTAAAGATCAGAAAGAAGTTAAACAGACTAGAGTAGATGTTCCCAAGCTTTCTCTGTCCACAATGCCCCAAGCCAAAAGTATCTATCAGCTCATAACTTTATAAGTTGTTAAATCCAAAAAATTGCATATCAACTTAGTAGCTCTTTGAAAAAGTAAAACAAATTGAAAGAAAAAATATTTTAATTTTTTTCTTAAATAAGCATAACTACCTCCTAATTGGGCAGTGCACAAATCCATAGACCTTGTAATCAGATTAGACAGACATTCTCATTTTCTGCTCCATGGTTTTCATACAGTTTTAGTTTTTAGCATAGCAAAAGACAAGATGCCAAGTTCACAAAGACACCAAAGGATAGTAATGTGAATTGCAGTTGAAACTATGAACTACATTGAGCCCTCAGTACATGCAGTGCATGCCAGCTGCTGAATATCATTGTTTTCCTAGAAAATTTAATCTCCTCAAGGTTTTCTGCAGTCTCCAGGGTACCTCAGTGTAGTACAGGAGGAGCAGAATTAGATATAGGAAAATTCTTAAAAATTGTAATCAACAAAACAACATGTAACTTTTACAACACAGATAATCATGGTTTAACATGCTTGACAGAAGCACAGACTGATTATAAGGGGCACAAATGGGCACAGCAACATATCTCATTTCTTCAATAATTGAATGCAACGTTTTTATCCCTTCCACATCCACAGTTTATTAATTTTAAGTGTCTAACAGATACCGTTTTTTGACGAAACTCTTGATTCAGTGATTGTTGCAGCTCCTGAATATCATCCGTAAGCTGCTTGAATTCGGCTTGCTCTTCAACTGGAACAGAACTAACACAGTAAAATAGATTAAAATAACATACTGAGTTCTTAACTTTGAAAGGTCAAATAACTTAAATGAAAAAACTGTCTTCAGGTTCCTGAATTACCATGTTTCCATATGACAGAGATTTAAAATAGATTGCCCTCTACTACACAGAGAAAATAAAAATCAGACAAACTCCTCCAACTTCCTACCACCAAGTCTATGCATAGACTCATGAACACAGACACCTACCATTCCCAACTCACAGCTCATCAGCTGAACACGCAACTCTTCTTCCTATGTGGATTTCTTCCCCTCTGCTCTGATACTCATCTCCTCACCTCTTATCATTCGTTTCTTCTGCTCTATTACTCCTTCCTAACAGCACTTACACATGTCAAATCTCTTCCTTACCAATGTCTCAACTTTACTTTAGAAACAAGATATAGAATTATCATTTTAATTTTCATTTCCCTGACTGCTAGTGAGCTTGACAATCTTTACAAGTTTTTAATTAGTTATTTGCATTTACTCTTCTATAAATCCCCAGTCTTTATCCAAGTTTCTAGTATCTTTTTCCCTATTTGTTGTAGCAGTCCTTTGTATATCAGGAATATTACATGTACTCTATAATTAGAGATAGTTATGCTTTGCTGCATATGTTGCAAATAGTTTCTCCCAGTATTCCATTTATCTTTGGACTTAGTTTATGCTAAATTTGTCAAATTAAATTTTAATATCTGTTTCCTATTCCTTTCCAACTTATTGCTGTCTCTAAAGGCAATTTACACTACAGCAAGTTAGAAAAGCTCTCACCTGAAATAGATAAGCTCAAGATCATCAATAAATTAACAGGGATAACAAAATTCTTCTGTTCAAAATTATATTCATAAGGCCAAGAAATCATAAGCCTTAACTGACTCGTCTATCTGATCTATGAGTCAGAACAAAACAAAACAAGCCTCTACTAAAGGAGTAAACATTTTAACAGAATTAAGTGATTCGCAGAAAGAGTCCAGGTAGCTATGCTCACCTACACAAAGAAATACTCCCAAATACAATTTAAGAGTGTAAGTGAGTGGCTTTACACAAGTCAGACTAGTGTACTAACAAAAAAGCAATGAAAGGATATATTATATACTAAGAGTTCAAAAGAAGAAAAACTAGTTTTTCTTTTCTAGAAAATACATAATACACTGCTATTTAGTTAGGAAGATAAAAGAGACTTGTAGTAGACTATGAGGTTGCAAAATACTACTTGAAAGTATTCCATTTTGAAATTGCATTTATTTTATTTGTAAATCTACTTACTCAAGTCTTTCCAACTTCATTAATGCCTCCTGATATGCGGTATTTAATTGCTGCATTTTGTCCACAGAAGATTTCTAAAGCAATTTTAATAATTTTATATTAGTGCTTTTCAACATGACTTTCTTAAAAAAGATCTACAAGACAGACTATTAAATGCTTACTCCTAGGTATTTATGACAAATGGAACTAGGGATTTCTTTACTTTATTCAACAAATACTGTGTTGGGCAATATGGAAGGTGTCAGAAATAACCCAAGATGACTAACTTATAGTTCCTGGGCTTACCTAGCTCTCCTTAAAGAGTCAGATACAGAAATATAAACTACAAAAATGAAAAGAGGGTATCTATCCTATTATAGACTACATTGCCCTAAGATTTGAGTATATCCTAGGGAAATAAATAAATAACACACACACACACAAAACCTACAAAACAACTTGTATGGTACTTAATATAACGGGAATAAAGAAGAGTGACATGAATCCAACTGTGGCAACGCCTGGGGAGAAGGGTTACAGAAGGCTTCATAGAAATGATAAGATGATATTCAAGCTGTGTTTCACAATATAAGGAGAAATTAGCTAAGCAAAACTGTGTTTGCATGTGTTGGCAAATAAATATGTGAGAGTGATGTTTAAGAGGGATAAGTTCAGCATGATATAGCATGTAAGAAATTACTTATATGTATAGCTCAGAGTAGCTGGAGTTTAAGTTTATAATGTCTAGTGTTCCCCTGGTGCTTTTCAAAGACTAATTGGACAAATGGGGACAAATCAGACAGATGACCCATAATCTTCCCAAATTCTCTGAAATATGAATGAAATTAGTTTCTATCTGCTGAAATGCTTTACTTGAGTTGAATTTCATAATATGAAGCTGGGCAAACAATGAACAAAATGAAACAGTTCAATTAGGTCATTATTTAGAAAATAAATATAAATTCAATTATCTCAACTATTTAAAGTACACTATACTGTCTATGTACACTTTGAAGAAAAAAAAGGTAGCTACATCTATTCTCTTCCATTATATTTCTTAATAAAGGAAAAGCCGCCTAAGTTAAAAGATTAAAACCCAGCCTCCCCCTTTAATTGCCAAATATAAAAGAAAATCTTCATTCTGAGATACACTTTCTAGTAACTAAAATCTACAACTTCATATAAATATGACTGTAATAACCATACAATAATAGATATCCATGACAATTTCAAAACCGGTTAATAGTTTATCAAAAATGTTACTAATCTAGCATGTGACCCAAAATATTTTTAAATCTCACATATTGCCAAAGAAACTCCATATACGTCTCACGGCATGCTTCTCTGAAGTGAATAAAGTTGATAATACCACTCAAAAACCGACTTGTCCGTTTGGTTTCTAAAATAGAAAGGAAGATTTCTTAAATAAATCTTTGAAATAAAACATAAAAATGAAAGTTCACCTTTGTACCCTGCTTTAGTATATGAAATAAAAGTACATATAGGCTATAATTAACCAATGTGCAGAAAATCTGCTCTAACTTAAGATCAGAATGATCTTTGTATTAATAACAAAAAAATGCAAACCATTTTTGATCATGAGAGATTAATAAGCACCAGATTTATATCCTTAAACAACTAGAAAAATGGACAACATATATGAAGCAACAAATTTTAGACAATAGGTAATATGACAGTGATCCCCAAAAGAAACAAATGAGGCGATCTCCTGATTGCACCTGCCCTTGCTTAGTTTTCAGGCTGTATGTACCCCAGGGAAGGAGAACAAATGCTGAACTCAGAGGTTCTGCTGAGTCATGAAGATAGAATTTAGAATTAGAAAGGTCAAATAGCAGAATTTTTAGAGTATGAAGAGGAAAATTTATGAATTTTAGTTGCTTTGGCTTCTCCAAACTAAACTCACTCTTTGTGACTCAGTTTTTATAAATATATTCCATTTGTTCAAGAGCAGAAAGTATCACTTTTTATTTATCTTTTAAGGGTTTTATTTATTTACTTTTTCAGAGAACTAGAGTGTAGGCCAGAGGTTGGGGATGCAAGGATTCACCAGAGACAGAGTGGGAAGCAGAACAGGCAGATCTACTGAAATATACTGCTAGGGGAGCAAAGGTGAAACAGGAGAGGTTTGCTGTGCTATACGTGGGTCAGTTCCCTGGCTGGGAACTGAACTCAGGCCTTCGGATCGAACTCAGGCCTCTGAACCCAGGCCTTCGTGGTAGGCCATTGCGGTGGGAGCAGGAGCACTGAGACTTATCCCCAAGGCCATCAGAGAGGCCCAAGTGTCCTTTTTAAAAGCCTAGAGTCAAATTTTTACAATTGAAAAGTAAAATATCTGCTATAGAAAACTAACAGTAGAGTAGATGTAGAGACAAAAGGGCTAGTGAAATTCAAGACATAAAATAGAAACCATCTTAAGTAATGGTCAGAGATAGAAAATGAAGACACCTCTGAGTTGAAGGAGTGTCAAACAGTGTAAAAATGTGTAATTGGAGACCCAAAGTACGGAAAAAAACTTATGAAATAGTGGAATATTTTCCAAATTTGTTAGATTATAAACATATCCAAGGAAGTGAGCAAATCTAAGCAGGAGAAAAGCAAAGAAAAAGGTCTCCAAAAAGCACATTATAGTCAAATTGCTGAAAACTTGTGATAAAGGCAAAAATTTATAAGCAATAGAGACAACGGGAGAACCAAGAGAAAGACTCACAGAGGGACAGGTGATGGTGACTTGGGTGCAAATGACAGAGGGAATAGGAGTGATAGTCCAAGATGTGGGACTTTAAAAAAACTATATCCTTAGAAAAAAGGTATATTAGGAAAAATCACTTACAACAGTGGAAAGAAATAACAAAGTTATCAATGACCCTTAGCCTTGTTTCTGGTGGGAAAACAATCCTCTCTGAAAATTCTAAACCTACCCCCATAAGGAATTTTAGTTTGACATAAATTACATGTGTTTCAAGAACTATCAAAATTAAAAACTAAAAAGGGGATTTAACCAATGATAATCCTGGAATAACTGTCAAAACCAAAAAGTATCCCTGGAGGGATGTGGTTTCAAGCCCAGAATCAAAAGATGACCACAGGACTGTCCTGCTGAAGGTGAGTTTAAATATGGGTACACGCAGGTATCCAGGTATGCACACACATACAGAAGAAACAAACTAGATTGTGGGATCCAGCTAAATCAGGGTTAAAGGAAAACTTACAGCACTGAAGACCTATAGGAAAGAACTCAAACTAGCAGCCTCAGTTTCTACCTTAAAATAATAACAGGACGTAAAAGCGTAAAGTGAGCACAAGTAAGAATATTACTAAACACAAAAACCAATAAAATAGAAAGCTGAAACAAAATACAGAAATCAATGAAACTAAAAGCTGGTTCTTTGAAAAGATCAACAAAATTAATAAACTTCTTAACCAGACTAGTTGGGGAAAAGTAAAAGTGAAAAAACAAATTACTAATGTCAGAAAGAAAGAGGGGACAGCACTACTGAGCTGACCCTTAAAATGATACAGAAAAATTATGAAAAATTATGTTAATAAATTTGTCAACTTTAATGAAATGAATAAATTTCCTGAAAAACCTAAACTACCAAAGCTCACATAGGAGCAGTAGCAATAGAAAAACTTCAGTTCCAGAGGGATTCACTGGTGAAGTCTATGAAACATTTAAGGAAGAAATAATACAATTTTTACAAAAACTATTCCAGAAAGTGAAAGAAGGAATCTTTCCAAACTCATCCTAAGTGGCCAACAATATCAATCAGTCACTGTGGTGCATTACCAGAAAATCACAACCCAATATCCCTCATGAACAATGACATAAAAACACTTTTAAAAATATCAGAACATCAAATTCAGCAATGAATTGAAAATACAGTATTTCATAAACAAATGGGGTTCATCCTGAATACAATGCTGGTTTATCATTCAAAAATCAAACAATGTACTTTACTAGAATGAAAAAAAATTCACTGTGATTTTCATATTAGTTGCAAAAAAGCATTTAACAAAATTCAACGCCCATTCATGACACTAGGAACAAAAGTTGCTTACCCTGATAAAAGGCATCTAAGAAATCATAAAATAATAAGCTTAATAACAAAAGACTGAATACTTTTCCCTTAAGATCAGAAACAAGGTAATGACGACAGCTCTAACCATTTCAATTCAACAAAATATTAGAAATCCAAGCAGTGCAGAAAGCAAGAAAAAGAAATACTACATCTAGATTGGAGAAGTAAAACTGTCGTTATTCTCAGCTATTATGGTCGTCAATAATATGTAGAAAATTGTATGTCAACAACAAAAAAGTAGATCGCAAAGAGAAAAATAAATTTTTAAATAACAAACCAAATTTCTTGCAACAAAAGATATTACATAAATTTATGTGTATCAAATAGTCAAATGAGGGCCTCCCTCATGGCACAGGAGTTAGTCTCAGAGCCATCAAGCTATTGGCAGCCCACTGCAGCATGAGTTCCATCCCCGGCCAGGGAGCTGACCCACATGGCGCAGCAGACGTCTCCTATCTGGCCTGCTGCTCCCCTCAGCAGTGTACTACAGTCAATCTGTCTGTTCTGCTCCCCACTCTGTCTCTGATGAATCCTCTTACCCCCACACTTCTGGCCTATACCCCAGTTCTTACATGCATAAATAAATAAAAATAAACCTTTAAAAAATTGTCAAATGAGTTAAAGGCTAGTTAAATGCAGTTAAGAGAAATTTACATTCTAACATATCATGACTTCCTATTTGAGCTAAAAAATCTTTTCTTTTGGTAAAACTTTGTTAACACTTGCTAAAATTGGTATGAAGACTCCTCTGTATAACATCACAGCTTGCATAGTATTCGTATTCATAACTTCAAATTTACAAAGTATTTTGTAAAATATAAAAAATTACGTAAAAAGTTGAGAAAAACTGGCTCCACAAAAGAAAAAAATTCCAATAATAGGATATAAAAAATTCATCTGCAAGAATGGGATACATGTTCTAAAGCCAATTTCCTGTATTTCTTTTTCACATTTATCGATAGAAAGGTAAAATCTTAGATTGAAGCCAGACATTAAAAATTGTTTTAAATTCCCACTTACTTGGATATAGAATATCAGCAATCTCAAAGTCATTCACCCGACAGATGGGCATAAATGAGTCCCTGAAAATGAAGTGGAGAACGCATATTAAAAATGTATTGTAAATTATATACTGTTAGAGGACAGAAACATCTTAATTCAAAAAACAGATTTCTGGATATATTTCTCAATGTCAAAGGATCAAGTCAGAAGTCTAATGTAGGAAATCTACCTTTTCTGCATATTACACAGATATCAATGCAACACCAAGGCACAGTTATAGATTCCAGTAGACAACAGACATTCTTGGAGACACTAGGACGCTTTTAAGAATTCAAAACCCACCAAACAATTTTAGATTCAAAACATCTTAAAACTTCAATTGAAAATGCCAGAGGAAAGCAGTTCTACTGGTGAACGTCCATAATTTTGAATGTATGTAGGATGGAGTGAAGAGAAAAATGGAAAATTCCTTCCCAATGAAAATCGAGTTTGAAGAAAGTTTAATGTTTAAGTTTAAGTTTAAGAAAGTAAGAAAGTTTAAGTTTAATGTGTAGATATGAATGAGGCTAAGAAAACAAAAACACTTTTTACTCACAGGTGAATAAATAAATTGCTGACCGGTAAGAAGCCTTCCATTATATGTGGATACATGACTTCAGATTTCACTGGTAGCTAAGTAATAAATCACAAAATCTACATTAGACACAGATTAGACAAAATAAGAAAATCTTCAATCTAAAGACACCTTAACCACAGATTAAGCAAAATATATTCACTTACTATCATTAAAATAAAAAAAAAAAAAAAAGCAAACCTAGCAAGCAATACGGACCTAACACAAAAAGAGCTGCCACTGATATTAATGTGAGGTTCAGAGTAGAAGGGCAAGTTTTTAAATGAATGAATGAAAAACGGAAGGGGTAATGGTTAGTACCTATTAAAAATCAGGAATTTGTGCTAAGCATTTAACATATATTCTCTTTTAGTTTTTTAACAACCCTAGTGTGTTATCCCTATTTTACAAACAAAGAAACTAAGTCTTAACAAGGTTTCACAGCAAATTAGTAGCAGTCTTTGATTTTTAAAAAATATGCAACTACATTGATGATATTCTAAAGATACATTTTTAGTACATATTTAGTAGATATTCTAAAGATACATTTTTCAGATAATTCCATGATGATTTAACAACAACAAAAGATAAAGAAAAATGATCTTTCCTTCTAGAAATTATTAATTTACTTGTAGCTTAGTTATTTTCAATCTCAGTGCCGATCTTCTCTCTAATTTGGGAGACCTTCCTGAGAAGAAAACAGTTATTTCTTATTTTTATTATAGTCTGAGGACAAACCTGTAAAACTGAATAAATACACAGTCAATATTTTGTGTCACTTAACTCTTTTACCATAGTTTTGATCCTACTAATGCCACCAATAAACAATTATTATGCCTAAAATTTCTTTGCAGTGATATTACTTTTATATAAGTCTTTGATTTTTGTTAAAAATAAAGCAAGAACTTTGTATCCTGAAAACTAGTATGTAATATGAACAGGAAAATGAGGTAAAGGAACATAATTTTGCCTCATCTTAAACTCACCATGTAGAAGTGTTCCAGCCGAATTCCATAGACCATTTGTAAGACTCTCATGTAGATCATGTGCAAAACTTCAGGCTACAAGAGAAAAATCAATTTTTAATACACTGATGCATGTATCACTCTCATCATTACTGTCTAATCTTGTAGCTGATGAAGGCAAAAAAGGGATATAGCCACAAAATTACTCTTGAAATAGCTCTTAATTTTTCCCAATTTTTAAACAACTTATGATACTTACCAGTTTGTTCAGACGCAATAATGGTCAATAAGATCAGTTTCTTAAGATCATAGACAGAGTAAGAGCATATATATCCAAATTCAACCCAAGCAATCCATTCACATGAAGGAATGGGAAAAGGTTTTTAGACTTTCAAAATAGGTTGTATGGTATGCAGCAAAAATAATGGCATATTGAGGTTGCATATTTTTTAAAAGGCAATGGGAAACCTTGTTTGATGCTTTAGATGTTAATGTTCCTTATATGTTAAAGTTTCAGTGATCCAGAGGGAATAATTTACTAGGATAACACGGAATTTTTAGAACTTGTATCTTTCAAGTAAGCAATACCAAACGCTGTCCTGCAGAACCTGTTTTGATTCACAAACAAGTTCACTTATTCTGAGATTATTCATTCCACTTTAAGGAACTAAAGGTACACCAGGAAAAAAAAGTTTGAGTTGTACAACATTAAAGCAGTTTTTATTATGTGTGCTTCAAGCAGTATAGGAAACTGAATGGAGACTTTGGGATTTTCTATGACATATAAGTGGTTCATTTTTGCATTTAATAACTAAAGAAATAAAAAAAAAAATGCCTGTCAAAACAAGTCAATTCCCCCTAGGGGCATAATGCAAGAAAATTAATCTGCAGACTTCCAAAGAAAATTGTTTCTAAGCACTTTTTGTGGTAGGAAACCACTTGGAATAAATTCTTTTAAGCCCTACCAATAACTGATACCCTCAGACCACCACTCCATATTAATAAAAAATGTAATATACTTCAATATGTCTATGGTTTAAAAGTCATACATTATTAGTTTAAGAAAACAATCACATTAAAGAGTTGAATTCCTAAGGGAAATGTAGAAGTGGCCCACATACAAACTTAATGTTATTTTTAAATTACACTAAGTGAGAGATTTCTCTCTGGATTAAAACAATTGGGCTACATCAAATAATACAAGCCCTTTTCTCCACACTATATACCTTGTAGTTTACTTTGTTTACAATACCATCATCTGCCTGCAAGCACAAACACATTTTACCTTTGGATTTGGATAAAGATCATTCTTGGAGAGGTTTTTACCATCAGCTCCTGTTAAGATTTTGTTGCGAATATGAACCACAATCTCAGCTACATTATATCTGGGGAAAGACAGGTTTTCCATCTTGGAGTCTCCGGCTAATCTGAAGGAATCAAAAAACAAAGGTCAGAAACAGGGCACAAATGGTAGATCTCATTATCTGGAAGCTGATAAACATAAGGACAAAATTCATAAGCCAAAGCTAAATAATTCATATCAGTGCTAACTGCTATCAAACATCCTTGTAGGACAACACAAAGAGTTATCAATATATATCCTAAAATAGTGTAGCTCTCATTCTAAAGTAACAAAGTTATTCTCTGATTGTCCCAATGCTGTTTACTTTTCTATGGAAAAAATGGCTTTGGTTGAATAATCACATGAAAAAACATATTTTCATCTTTAAAATGGGGGTGTAGGTGGGGGGAAAGGTCTTGGGTTCAACAAGAATAGATCCTGAGAATAAATCATCAAGGCAAGATATACAGGTAACGCTATCAATAGCAGACACACATTAAAAAAATGGCAAAATGAGATAGACAGTAAAACTATTCTGATCTGACATCTTATTCAATGTATACATGATAAGATCACCAGCAATGTTTAAAAGGCAAGTGGAAAGATTGAGAGAAAAAAGAATAGAATACTATAATCAGCAGGAACTCCAATCACCAGGAAGACCTTTAAAAATTATATACTTCCCACAATGTCTTCAAATAGTGAGATACTCCTATCTTTGTTGCCGTAGGGTAGAAGTTCTCACAATTTTGCCCCCCACGGAATATGTGGCAGTGTTTAGAGACATTTTTGGTTGTCAGACCTAGAAGAGGGGTGCTATTGGCAACTAGTGGGTAGAGGTCCAGGGTGCTGCTAAACATCCTGCGTAGGGCAGTCCCCACAGCAAAGAATTACTCAGTACAAAATGTCAATGCACCCAACTCTTCTAGACTTGCCACAGGGTGTGGTGATAATGTTTATAGAATTCTGGCACTACACAGTGAGCACCCAGTAAGCTAAAACCTTTCCACTGCCCTCCTATCACAAGTTGTGCCTAGCAGCACCAGGTACAGCAGAAGGAAAGCAGCATCAGCAGCCCCACACCGATCACTCAGTTAACAATTCCTGTTCTATTACCCATGGATCCCCTCCTCTCTGGGGAAGGAGCATGATCCTAGAGAGACAATATAAATACAACCAAGCATTGAAGTGACCCCCAGTTTTGGAAATTTACTTAGGCTCCTAATATTTATTAGACTATTAAGCTTAAAAAGAAGCCTCAGCACTTGCCTAACCTCTGATAAATGTAGGAAGTAATTCTAAAAATAAATAAAAATACCTTCACAGTTCTGCTTGAATACTTGCAAACATCACAGTACCTACTGAGTCTCAAGGCAACTATTTTCCACTTCAGTACGACTCTAATAATTAGGTATCTCTTCCTTATACTGTGAAATCTGTTGTAACTTTTACCCACACCCTATTTCTTTTTTTTTTTTTTTAAGATTTATTTATACAAGCTGGGGTACAGGCCAGAGGCGTGGGGCAGCAAGAGGGCTCACCAGAGACAGAGTGGGGAGCAGAACAGGCAGATCAGAAATACACTGCTGAGGGGAGCAGCGGGCGAGGCAGGAGAGGCCTGCTGCACCATGTGGGACTCCCCCGGACCGAGCGTCGAACCCGCATCACGCGCTGCCGACAGCTTACCCACACCCTATTTCTAATCACTGCAACTACTTAAAATATATTCATCTGTTTACTTTTACATGACACCCCTTTCAAAACTGTGGAAAGTGATGATGTCTCTGCCTACCCCTCTCTTTAAGTATAATTTGAGTCACTCCTTCTCTGACCTTATTTTAGAACCTTTGCATTCTACTCATTTTCCTTTAAAACAAACTATTTTGTCAATGTCTTCTTAAAATGTAATTGTCCACTGAACACAAATTTCCAGATACCATCTGCCTAGGCCAGAGCTATAATCTAGTGGGCAATGGCCTCTGCTGACCTAGTCTACAACTGCAGCACTTACTGACATATATATCTCAAACTGATACTTCAGAATTTCTTCAATGCAGCCAGGACTTCCACATACTCATTCTTACAGTTGATTATTTGAACTTAAGCAAGGATTTGCTTTTCTTATTATTGACTTCTGCAATTCCAAGCTTTCATTCTACAGTCAACATCTACTTAAACCCAGGTTCCAATGTCCCATATTTTAAATGCCTTTTTCAACACAAATATACATTCTTTATTTCCATCTAAGTCATAATTTTTAAAATCACCAATGAAAATACTTGGCCAAAGAAAGAACACAGAAAAAGTTACTTTCTCAAAACAAACCACATTTTGGATCAGAGTGCCACAATAAAGAAATGCAAAGGATAGTCATAATTACCATCACACATACTTTTCTTTTAGTGTGTCTTTATATAGCCCTGACTGCATCATGTAACATCAAATACTTCAATTTCTATCTCTACCCACCAAGTTAAATTAAAAGTTTTCTGCTTGGTTTCTAAAACGTCCACAATTTAATAACCTAATAAAATTTTTGTTTCAAGAAAATCTCCTTCAAGCTGTTTCCCAAATTTCAAATGTTTCCTGTTGGAATTACCTACCACATCCAAAGTCTACCTTTCTTTGACAAAACACCAATTTCAGTTCTAATTCATTCACAAGGGTGTGGAGAGAGGAAGGGAGAATGGACAAGGGTACCCACTAGTACACAATTGAGCTTTTTGGTGGGATAAATAAATCACCTCATAGACGTAAAATGACCCCAGGGTCCTATATAGCAAGTAGCTGGGATTAATACTAATACCCCTTTAATTTCTCATTTCTATGCAACACAACCATGCTGAGCCAAAGAGGCACCCAAGTCCCACCTTATCACTTGTCTTTGCTTTCCCAGGTTTCAATTACCAGGTGGTTAATCCCCTTCCAAAATTATTATCTAAAGTAAAACATTTTGAGGGACCAAACTCACATAACTCTTATTGCAGTATATTGCTGCAACTGTCTTTATTTTGTTATTGCTGCTATTAATGTTTTACTGTGCCTAATTTACAAATTAAGTTTTATCACAGGTATGTGTGTATAGGAAAAAACATTGTGTGTGTGTGTGTGTGTGTGTGTGTGTGTGTGTGTGTGTGTCTGGGATTTGGTATTCTCCAGGTTTCTGGCATTCACTGGGTGTCAAGGAACATTTCACACTGTGGATAAAGAAAGGACCACTAAATTGAAAGCTCACTTGTTAAGTGTTACACACTTCATTAGTTTTAAAATAAACCAGTTCGTGGAAATCAAAATTCCAAGAAGAGACTAAGCAAAAATGAGCAGGAATAAGTTCCTGGCCTAATAAATCAAGTAAAAACTCCACTGAACTCATTCAAGGAAAATGATCGTGTCACAAGTGCAAGTGCCACTATGAAACTAGCCGCACCCACTGCAGCACGAGTTCCACCCCAAAGCAAGAGTCAGCAGACCTTTCCTGCCACCCCCACTGCTCCTCTCAGCAGTGTACTTCAGTAGATCCACCTGTTCTGCTTCCCACTGTCTTTGGTGAATCCTCTCACCACCCCACACCTCTGGCCTACACTCCAGTTCTTGTATGCATAAATAAATCTTTTTTAAAAATGCAAGTACCACACACACCACCGATCTCTTCTTATAATTTTTGGATTAAGTATGCTATTTTTGCCTTTTAATTCTTGGCTTTGGATTTGATTAAGTGAAGCCTGAACAGTGGAGAGCTATAGAAAGCTGACGAGCACCTACATCCGCGTCAACTTCTAAATAAATGAGCTAAAAAATCGTGAATAAAATTTTAAAATGATTACGTACACCCTAGTTTCTTCTCCCACGGTCTATGTTACATCAGACAACACCCATCACTTTGGTAGCCCTTAGGGCAGAAACTGAGCTCAGATTGTTTCTGCTATGAAACGAAAGGACCTAGGAGCTCGCCCCCACCTGCTCAATGGGGCGCGCCACGTAAACACGGGAAGGCCCCGCGCCCCCGGAGGTAGAGGGAGCACCCAGTCTCCCCATCTCCATCTTGCGTGTCCATTTGCACTCACCTATGCCTCCAGCCGCCCACTGGAGGGCGGCGAGTTCCAGGAGCAACTAGAGAAGAAATAAAAAATTAGCCAACAGCGACCGTTGTCACTTTTCAAACTTGCCGCCTTCTACAGGAAGCCCGGCCCCGTGCAGCCCAGCCCACTTCCTGCGCTCCGGCTACCGGTTGGACTCAAAAGACTCAAGGAGGCGTGGCGGCGCCAAGCTCTAAGCGGAACCCTTTTTCATAGAATTGGCGTCTAGTCGGACCGTGATCGAAGGAAATGGGAGCGCAGCTGTTTGGAGGAGTGCCCTGTAGTTGTTCCTTGAGTGGGTTGCTGCCGGGTCCCCCACACTTTGAGCGCAGTCGGGGTCCGTGGCGAAGAGCAAAAGCAAAGGGAGGGTTTCTAGAAATTTGAGGTAAGCTCGAGATGACAAGGAAGGAGGAACGTGGGGCTCTACATAGGTCTGATTAAGGCGGAATCCCAGAGTAATAGCAACACCGTTACTTTTGGAGCATTGATTGTGAGCTTCCGGGTCTGTGGTCTGTGTTTGAAGATATTTTCTCATTTAGGCTTCATTAAAAGCTGCAAAGAGTTTGGGGGCAAATAGATACTGTCAACAGTGCGGGACCTAAATCGGGAATATTATGCAGATAGTCCAAAACCGCTTACAGCGGTTTACAAATTGCATGACCTGTATTAAGGCAGAGATCTTCATGTGTTCCTAAAACGACTTTGAGAGGTGGGAAGAACTTAACAGTTCATCTTTTAACATCCTCTCATTTATAAAGGGCCCAGAGTATACAGAAGTGTCAGTGTCTAGAGTAGAACCTACGTCTCGGGCTCTTAGCTGTCGTTCTCTCATTTATTCGTCCTGTGGAGCCAGGCACTCCAGGTGCTTATCAACACCGAACTGTTCCCCAAACCTGCACGTCCCCAAACGAGTTGTATTCTTTAAATACAGGAGCACTTCACGCGTGATCACAAGTTAGAATATTCCAGCAGAAGACATGACTGACTTCCTTGTCAGGGGGAGAAATCATTAAGCTTTATTGTTGATTAAGCACTAGAGGACATAATTGTCTGGTAGGGGCCTATGTTCTATGGGGTGTCTGAACTGAATGAAGTGAAGTATAATGCACACAATTTACAGCTTCAGCTTACCCTATTAATTTTTAAAAAAAATAACACTGGTTTTTAACAAACGTTTTGAGGAGACATCACTATAAACCAACCTGTGTATATACTACATTAAGTTCACCAATTCTGTCCTTCACCATACAATTTATCCCATTTAAAGACTCCCACTCCCATTGCCCCTTGCCTTCTGGAAAACACTAATTAGTCTTACAGTCTGAAAGTTTATTTTTTTTTAGTACACATGTTAGCGAAATAATGTGTTTGCCTTTCTCCATCTGACTTATTTCACTTAGCAAAATATCCTCCAAGCCCACCCATGTTGTTGGAAATGGCAGAATTTTATCGTGTTTTTTTTTTAATAGCTGAGCAGTATCTATGTGTATCTATATCACATATTTATTCAGTCATGAGCAGTTGGGTTGTTTCCATCTCTTAGTTATTATTTAAAATGCAACAGTGAACATGGGGTCAGCCCCTAATTCATCACAATCCTTCAACCCACATCCCTGTCTTATAACGTTCAGTGATTTCTCACAAACTACCGCTCTCCTCAACCCCTTCCCCAACCTCACTTCCTCTCCTTATTAAGTTACCAGGGTAGTCTAAAGGGTATTTTTCAAGTATTTAACATTTTGCAGTCCACTCACTTATTAGTATGTGTTTTTGTCACCAGTATCGGGTGGCCGCTCACATATTAATACGTGTTCATCTAGTCTCCGGTTTTTCACGCCACGGTGGATTTATTTGGAACTATTAGGAGCTATTTCTTTGATCGTACTCAGTTGAGAAGTTTTACACATTGTTTTGGTGAAAGTGTAAGGTGTTTTATGAGAGATATTACAGATTTTTTAGTATCCAGTAGTTCAGGAGTTGTGTGTGTTTTATTGAATGCTTCTACCATTCATGCGGTGGCACAGAAAATGTCCCTCCCCAAGGGCTGGTAAATTTAAAAGGCACCGGACACAAAGTGTTAATACACGTTCACAAGCATCTACAATTTTATTCCTGCTCCTTTTCTAATTTTAACATGTTGTTCCCTTTCTAGATTGTACTTTAGAAGCTAAACGACATGCCTGTGAACACTCAGCAGATCCATGACAGCCTGCAACTGTGATTTTATCTTTAATGCAGGTGGTGTTCCTGGAGTAGCTAGTGCTTTTGGTTAAAATAAACAAATTTCGGGCCTCCCTCGTGGCACAATGGGTTAAGTGTCAAACTATCAAGCTATCCGCAGCCACTGCAGCACGAGTTTGATCCCTGTCCAGGGAGCTTCCCACATGGCACAGCAGACCTCTCCTGCCTTGCCCCCTGCTCCCCTCAGCAGTGTACCTCAGTAGACCCACCTGTTCTGCTCCCCACTCCGTCTCTGGTGAATCCTCTCACCACCCCACATCTCTGCCCTACACCCCAGTTCTTGTATGTATAAATAAATCTTTAAAATAAATTAATTAAATGAATTTCTTATAATTCAAGCTGTTGCACAGCATATACCTTATCTTCTTGCCTACCAATTTCTGTCTGCCACATTTTTCTGCCTCTTTTCTCTCTAAGAAGATGAACCATATCTCCTTTGCCTTTGCTGTTGCCCAGTTCTTATTTTTCTTTTGGAGCAACCCTGCACCCTAGGGGCAGCTAGCTTAGCATCTTGGGCTGGGAGCAAACTATCCTACAGCATGGGACTCAAACTCCCACCCTGAAATCTGATGTCCTAAAGCAAGAGACCTGCTGGGAAGGGGAAGAGCAGAGAGGCCATTTTGGGGAAGCCTTTAAAATGGAGTGAGGCACTTGGGCTTGCTCTTTCTTCATTGGAGAGGCAGCCACCCCACTGTGTGTATACTCTTCATACCACCACTGCCCTCCTTGCCCTCCCCTCCCTCTTTAGTAACATCCCTTTGCAAAACCCTGCCACCTGCTTATCTCCTGTATCATGATTCTTAAGGACCTCTTTCTCTGTCTATCTTTAAGTAATGTAATTCCTAACCATGTTTTCTTTTCTTTATGTCCCCTTGGGAGTCTCATCCACTCTCATTGTTTTACTCTATTTGCTCATGAATCCCTGACTTCTTCCTTGAGATTCAGACTTTTATTTTCTTGCCTTTTAGATAGATCCATTGGGAGAATTCATGGGTGCTTCAAACTCTAATTTGTCTATTCCCTTCATATCAACTACTTGTCCATCTCACTATTGCCTTCAGCCTTACCACCCCACAGTCCATCATTCTTAGTGATCTGACCATTCCAGTAAATCTGACCATTCCACTTGTCCATTTAAATTTCTGAAGTCCCTCCCCTCACTTATCACCTCTAAGATAAAATCCAACTCCATAGCCTGGCTGGCTGGTACCTCCATAATCTTAGTACTATTAATGTCCTGGTTTCATCCTCCCATCATATCCATTTCCTGGTTGTAGGGCAGTTTATACTTTGAGATCTTTCCTTATTCTTGTTGACTCTCCTGACTTTCTTTGCCTGATTTATCCTTACTTATTTTTCAGATGTGTTCAAGAAGTCCTCCTGTACTCCACAGTCTAAATCAGTTGACTTTCCTCCAGGCCTCCTTGGCATTTATTTATTCATTAAAAAATATTTATTGAGCTCCTTATTTTGTGCCAGACACTGAGCTAGACACTGGTAATATAATTGCAAACAAACAATGTGGTAATAACCAGTCTAATAATTAACCTTACAGAGCTTATATTCTTATAAGGGAGACAGTACTAAAAAAAAAAATGCATTTTAATCAGATTGTCTCCATGCTTGAGAACAGATGGGAAATGACTAGATTAAAGGGTGGAAACAAGAGTTCCAGATAAAGGTAACAATTCTTAGGAATTCCCATATGAGAGCACGGTCTAGGAACGGAAATCCTCAACAGAGGCCTAGAGGTGAATAGGGACCAAATCATGAAGAGTGTTAGTCATGTTAAGGAGTTTGAACTTCTTCTGAAGGATAGTAGTAAATTTGAAGGATTCCAACATTATTAGGTTTGTATTTTAATGATGTATCTGTCAATGGTGAGAAGATGGAATTGAAGAATGGCAAGACCGCAGGGAAGGAAACCAGTTAGAATATCATTGTAGAAATGAAAGGGAGAGGAAGTTGGCAGCCTGTAAGATGATAGTATTGGCAGTGTAGTTGGAAAAAGGTTCCAGAGGAATTTAGGAAGTGAAAGTGGCAGACTTAATGACTACTTGAATTGCGAGAAATCAAGGATAGAGTGCCGTGACAAGTTTTAGTAAAGACAGGACTACCCTATCTGTTCTCATATATCCAGAGCGCAGCATAAGTTCTTAGACAATACATAGTCTTGATAAGTATCTGTTGAGTGATTGAGAGTTTTCTGCCTTGAGCATCTAGATAAATGGGTACTTTTCTCAGGTTTAGGTAAAAGGTGAGGTGACTTGGTGATTGAGTTTTGGACCTGTCTAGTTCAAGACACAGGTGGTACATATGAAAATGTCCAGCTGTTTGGCAGTTGAGAGATACCTGAGGTTAATTGTTTGCATCCTTAAAAGAATAAAAGCTTATATAGAAATGATCTGTTTTCTGTGTCTCCACTACTACATAGGGTTGGTTCTTAATGACTCGATTCCTTTGCACCTAACACCATGTCTCGTACAAACTGGGCACCCAGTCAGTGTTGAACTGAACCTTCCACTTTACACGTGATACTTCTCACAGGAGAAATTAGTTACAGTAGTACCTCTGAAGAAGAAACGGAGGGTCAGATGAAAGGGAGATCTTTCCTTTGTAAATTGTTTGGTTCTTTATATTTATTTTCCCCATGTGCTTATATTTCCTATGAAAAATAAAAAGTTGACAAAAGAGTATTCATTTTATATGAACTGAAAACAATACTCCAACTGTGGTCTGATTGATAAAAGTAGTATATTCATCCTATCTCAGATCTGAGATCACACTGGCTTTTTTATTTGCATTATTGATTGATTTATAAATTTTATGGCTTTATCACTGATGCCATTATTCACTTATATAAGTCTTTAATGATATTTACTTAAAAGATATTTAAAAACTGACTAACCCATGAATAGGCTAAAATGAAATGAACATGCATTTTATACAAAGGGCATCAGAAAACCTTTTAAATTACATATAGTGAATTGTAGAGAAAACCTAAAGCAAAGGAGTGTCTTAATTTTATAGCTGTCTGACATTTCTTTAAGAGGAATCTCACCTAACAGTAACATTGTCAACCACAGATAACATCTAATGTTCAAAACTAATTTTTCACAAGTGTTGGACTATCTTTTACATATGTTAACTGTAGTTAGCTATAAATGAATAGAAAAATATGTATAATGCTTTTATATTTTTTGAATTAATTTTTTAGTGTAAAATTTTATATAAAAGTTTGGGACTACACGTATACTGAAAATGCACTAGTATAAAATGGTAAACTACAGTTTTGTATATACAACACTGGGTGGCGCTGTTGCATTAAAGTTTACATTGAAAGTTTTATTTCATTCCTTTTACATAAGTAAACAATTAGATTGATAGAACATTGAACACAGTATTCTAGGTGGAAAAATTAGATTCTAAATTCATTGGCTTTTAAGTACATGTTTAAGGTTTAGATAGAATACAGCCTTGAATTCAAGGTAGCTTCCTGATTTTTTTATCACCTTTTAATCATTCTGGACCTGTTGACATGCTTCATTCCTCAACTGTGTCCATCTTTACTAGTAGATCTGGGAACTGAGCTGTGTATTTGCAATACTTTAAATAGTATCTGCGTGATGAACTCAAATGAAATTTTCAGTTTGAAGCCATAAAATACATGTCCTCTGCTAATTTATAATGAACTGTAAATCAAAGGAAACAAAATTTGGTGTGTTATACTGTAGCCTGTTTAGTATTATTTCACATTAAACTACCTTATTTTAACTTAGTATAGAGAAACTTAAGAATTAATAGCCCAGAAAATTGGGTATTGATAAAAATATTTGTTCAATATGCTTTTTTAAAAAATACAATTCTTACACTCTAGGTTAGTATTAGTATTATAGTATCCTGTGGTGATTCCAGTTTTTTTGAAGGAAGTTAATGAGATTCTAAGGAAAAATGTTAATGAGCACTTGTGTTAAAATTGATCATAACAAATTTTGGGAAAAGGAAGTTAAAGTGAAATCAGTAATGACTGAAAAATCAATTATTTTGGTCACAGTTCTAATACAGGTTCTACATTTCCTCTGGGTTCTTTTATTCTAGTGATTTCTGTTTTCTAAAGTAAATTTAGTAAAGTCCCAATTTTATAATCCCTTGGAGGCAAATTACTTCTAAATTCTCAACATCTTTGCATAGTCCCTAATCCTGTTTCTCTCAAAATAAAGACTAAGTGTTTCATCAAAATATTTGTATATAAGTACCAAGTACTAGTATCTAATTTCTTTCTAGTATTTGGGGGGGATAAAAAACCTAACTCAATTTTCCCACACAATTAAAAAGATTCAACCCAGTAAACAGAATTGAGCATACAAATTCTAAATTGACACCTGCATATTATCTTAAGGTAACCCATCAAGATAATTTCCATTTATATACTCTTCTTGCACATGGTATTTAAATAATAATAGCACATTCATAGATGATATAATTGGTGCTTGGTCCTTTCCAGGTATTACCTCACTTCTCAAAACAACTGCTTGAAGTTGTTTTTGGATGAAAAACCAAAATTCAGATCACTTGCTCTTATATATCTAGGAAACCAGGGAGCTAAAATTTGAATCCAAGTAATCTAATGATAGAAGCTGTCTTTAGCTACTCTGCTGGCAGCCTCACCCTCACCCTTCCAGCACACAGGTAGGCAGCGTTAATATTTGTAAACTGCAATCGACCCTGTTCTTTTTATGTTTCAAGGGTTGTATCCCTAATCCTTCTAGCAAAGTATGTATCCCCAGATACTTTCCACCCTCCACTGCTTCACACACACATATACACAGTACCTATGAAAAAAACTATAAAGCACTCTAGGTTCTTTTGGGAAAGATTTTGTTGATTGGACCCTTTGATCGAACTAGTTTGCTTCCTTGTATTAGTTAAGGGAGTAGGTCCCACTCTAGGCCGTTGGGTGGGCTGACCATCTCACAGAACATTCTAGCTTTCAGAGGTCCTGTGTAGCTACTCTCACTCCTAAACGTCTTTTCCCATGATTTAGCAGCTTTCACAGTCTTTCCCAGCCCCTACTTCCTTAGCAGCTATCACCACTCCAAGGAGAAAGAATAAAGTTTTGTCCTTTGTGTTAAAGGGGAATTTCACAGTTTTAATCATTTGTTCATCATCAGTTTCTGGTTCTCATTGGTGTGGCCTCCCCTAAGGTTTTTTTTCCTGGAATTATAGTAACTAAGAACAAAACACATTCAACAAATTTATTCCACCCGAGGATTAATTTCCTTAAGAAAACCATTATTTGCTATTCATGAGAAATTCATAATCATAGTATTAACAAAATGTTGAGCTAAATTCTTAGTAATAAACCAGGCTATATTATGCTAAGAGATCATTCCTATCCTGAGTGACAGTGACTGATTTATTTCAATCTCTTTGTTTCTCCCCTAACCACAGCAGGGGTATAGTTGTATGAGGGAACTAGGACATTCTATTTCACCCCTGTCATGTTTTCATTTTAGACATGGATACAGAAAGTGGAATGGCAAAACATGCAAATGGGTGGGTAAGTAGAGAATAAATATTCAAACTAAGACTTCTGACCCCAGGATAAATCAGACTTGACAAGTATTGGGAAGATTTTTCATGGGGTATAAATATAGTGGTCCTCATGATGTCAACAGGAATTCATTGAATACTTGTGTGTGTCACACACTATTTTTAGTAGTATCCAAAAATTAGGATAAATTACCAGAGCAAAGTAATGTTTTAACTTTGTATTTTCCAGGTGAGTGAAAAGGAAAAGCTTGTTTTTCCTCTCAACACTTTACTCCTTGTTCACCGAATGTGTGAATATTTTCTCACGCCAAACCAATTCTCTGACACTGTCTGGGTGTCCTACAATTCAATTTGGACACAATCTGCTTGGAGTCCATGTATAAACCTCCAAGTTAAGGATTCAGTCCAGCAAGGTTCCCCCCACTTCAGATGCCAGGCTGTGACCTATACTTCTGATAGACTATGAAACAGATTTCCCACTCCTCCTCAGGTTCAACAACTTGCTGAAATGGCTCACAGAACTCAAGGAAACACATTTACCAGTTTATTATATAATAAAAGGATATGATTAAAAAACTAACAGCTAAACAACCAGATGAAGAGATACTTAGGGTGAGGTCTGGAAAGGCCACAAGTATAGGTGTTTCTGTTCTCTTAGCATTGCGGTGCCTCAATATCCCTATGGGTGAATATGTTCACCAACCCAAAAGCTCTCCTAACCTTGTGGTTTACAGAATTTTTGTTGTTTATTTTTTTTATTTTTAAAAAGATTTATTCATGCATATAAGAACTGGGGTGTAAGTCAGATGTGTGGGGGGTGAGAGGATTCACCAGAGACAGAGTGGGGAGTAGAATAGGCAGACTGATTGAAATACACTGCTGAGGGGAGCAGTGGGCTAGACAAGAGAGGTCTGCTGCACCATGTGGGAAGCTCCCTGGCCAGGGTTCAAACTCATGCTACAGTGGCTGCCCATAGCTTCATAGTACTGAGACCTAACCCCTTGCGCCACCAGAGAGGCCCAGTTTAGGGATTTTTATGGAGATTGCATCCCGTAAGTATGATCTATTATTAAGTCTCTAACCTTCTCTCCTTTCCAAGGCTGGAGTTTTGGGCTGTAAGGTGCAAGCTTCTAATCATAGTTTGGTCCTTCTGATGGCCTAACCCCATCCTAAAGCTGTCCAGCTGTCCAGTGACCAAGAGTCACTTCATTAGATCAGAAGATACATCCATCACCAGCAAGTCCCAAAGTGTTTAAGAACCCTGTGTCAGGAAATGGAGTCAAAGACTAAATATTAGAATAAAAGATATTCCTTGCATCACTTAGAATATTACAGAGGTTTTAGGAACTCTGGCCAGTAACAAGACCAAATGTATATTTCTTAGGAGAGCACAATATCACAGTGAGAAGCCACAATGCCCTTTTAAACTGAAATTCAGACTCCTGTCTAGTAGTCCCCTTCTCACATCAACACAACCCACTTCTCTTATCCAACCTAATTTCCCACTAATCATTAGAGTATCTCTTGTGTTCTAATCATGATAGTCTCCTTACAGTCCTGGCTTACATCACTGTCACCCTCCCTACCTTACTTCCAATTTATGTATTTTGCTCCTTTCCATTTAGGATTCTTTCCCCTGCTTTCCAACCTTACCAACTGCAGTTCAACCACCTCTTTCCCTAATCCTTCACTTCCTGGTCCAGTTCATAGTTACATGTTATTTTGGTTTTAAATCATTCCATAAAGCATATTTGATTATCTCAAACTGCAATGCCCTTAAAGTGAAGGACTAAGACTTCTTATATACCCATACTTGGTCTGATGGGGTTTGATTCCTGGACCTGTTTTTTCCTGATGTAGTTTTATCATTTCAATGAGAAAAATAAGGACAATGTTCATAGTGACTTTTTCATAAAGCTAAATTTATTATTTATTTAATGCACTCTTCCTACATTTTTTGGTGTCAAATTACCATGTTGTTTTCAAGATGATAATAGGTGGTTATTTTTTAAATGTAACTATTTGTCAAACTACAAATTGTTAACCCCATGGCAGTGGCTCACTTTTGCTTGTATTGGTGCAAGTGATTCAGAATTCAGCCCATGATGCTTTGAAAGATGTATACTGGTGTCATATAATAAGAATATAATGATTTAGTTGCTTTAATTCATGTTGCTTGATCTCTTATTCAAGAAGCTTTGGTTGAGTACCAACTCAGTTTAAGAGCATTAAATATTGAATGTATTGAAAACATCTTGGGAAACTTTTAAATGGGGAGGGGTTCTTTTTATTCTATTGCAGAGTAGCCCAACTTTTCTGGAAAGTTCTCAACTATATGTAAGATCTCATTAGTTGAGACTGATCTCAACTAATATGTAAAACGTTAAGACTCACTCTCACAGGAGAACTTTTTAAAACATGACCCACAGATGACTTTTATCAAAATTATGTGTTAAAACATAACTGCTTGGACCAACTTACTTAGGAACTCTGGGTTTAGAAACTTTTCACTTTAAAACAATTCCCCAAATGATTCCAGTGCAGAGAATCCATGGAATTGGAAACAGCTGCTTACCTAGCAGGTTGATAACAGATGTTGGTTCAGAACCCAGTTCTGCCTGGTACTAGTCATTAGACACCATTAGAGATGGTTAGGAACCAGCTCAACTATCCTAGAAAATATGGTTAAGAAGGTTGCTGTGATGAGGGTTAAATAAGATAGTAAATATAAAAAGTGACACAAAGAGGGAGCTCAGTAAATATTTTACTTTTCCTTCCTTTGAAATCCCCTCACACTTCAGTGAGTAGTATAGAGGGTTTATGATCACTTACTGGACATTGCTCTTGACTGCAAACCTCATTATTGAACCAATTGTATTTGTAGAGCTCCTCCTCCTCCCTCCTATCTTATTACTGTTAAAGCCAAAGTCATCTCATTTGCTGTTAAGTTACTGGAGTGTTACACTTTCTTAATCTCCAGGTCTCTGCTACTCCCTCTCTTACAAGCAAGGGACCAAACGGGAAGATCATTGGTCTAGAAAATATTAGGTGCTGTTTGCTGTTTGGAAAATACACACTTGTTTCTCCTTAACTCACTCTTTGTATTCTGACACCAGGTGTGTGGAAGGGGACTTTTCCACATATAAGGCAATTCTTCCACACTATCTGGTTGTCCTGCAATTCAATTCAGTTCTGGTACTATCTAACTAGAGTTAGTGTCAGATCCCACAAATTAAGGGTTCAGTCCCACCACACTGCCCCCTTCAGATACCAATCACAAGTCTAAGACTGTCACCTGTACTTCTGACCAATCATCTATAAATGTTGTTCCCATGGGACCCACTCCTTGAATTTGACATTTGTTGATAGAACTCAGGGAACCACATTTACCAGTTTGTAATAAAAGGGTGTAATAAAAGATTCATATCAATGGTCAGATGAAGAGATACATAGAGTGGTATCTGGAAGAGGCCTGAGCCAAGGAGTTTCTGTTCCCATGGAGTTGGGGTATGTCACCCTCCCCATGAAGTGATGTGTTTACTAACCCATAAGTTCTCTGAACCCCAGAATTTTTGTGGAAACTTCATGACTTAGAGATCAATCATTAATTCCATTTCCTGTCTCTCTCCCCCCAAATCTCTGCCTTCTTCTTTCCACAACATTCTCAGTGTCTGTGTCCAATTCTTCATTTTTATACGGACATCACTCATACTGGACTAAGGGCCACCCTAATGATCTTATTTTAACTTGATTTCCTCTGTAAAGACCCTGTTTCCAAATAAGGTCACTTTTTGAGGTTTGGGTGTTTAGAACCTTAATATATTTCTTTTGGAGGACATAACTCAATCCATAAAGCATGGCTCACAACATCATAAACCAAAACCTTCCTAAGCAGGATCTATAAATAGCCTGCGTGTTCAAGCCAGGACAAACATGCTGCTCCCCTCACAGCAGAGTGCAGTCCCCGAATTTGCACCCCCTTTTGTCATTGTACGCTAATTACTTATTATTTTTCTATTACTAATAGCCTTTGACTGCACCATGCTGAGTATCCATGATTCATTTTAGTTTACTTAGAAACAGCTCTTAAAAAGCAGTGTCTGGATATCTTCAGAGGGAACAAAGTTAATTGAATTGGTGACACTATCACAGAGAAAAATCAGTTTTTATTCAACAAAACTGAAAGGATTATCCTTATATGCCCAAAACTAATAGTGTCTGTGAGTTCTAAAGCTGTATGCTTAGTGAGTACACAAAAATAAAAGTGAAAGCAACATCATAGAAGAACAGTTTTCAAACAACTTTAAAAATGTGGCTAAAGCCCAAACTACTGATAACATCCCGGTTTGGTCACAGTTGGAAAGTTTGTTTTAGGATATAATGCCTGCTTTCGTGTTTTTCGTGTTGCAGAGTCCTTGCCAGTTCTAAGGTACCAGCAGAGAACCATGGTTCTATAGCATGACTCACAGCTGACTGGCTGGGGACCTGGGACCCTGCTTCAGAAAAGCGGACTGAGGATAGTGAAGTGAGGGGGCCAGTGCCAGAGAGCCTCAGGGAGAGGTAGGCATGCCCACAGCAGGGAGAGCTTGTCACCTTGCTCCTTGTCCTCTGCAGTGCCTGCAGCCTGCTGTTGTGCTCCCCCTAGACACAATGGAGTGTGGGGAGAGAATTCATAAGAAAGCTTGATAAGGATTTCAAGGAAGAGCGTGTTTGTAAAGATGGAGTACTTATTTCTTATTTAGATATTCTGAACGGAGCAAGTATACTACTGTGGCCTGTACATGTAAGTCTTAAAAAGCACCACTTGGGGTGCTTGGGGAGAGGACCCATGATTTGGGGCCTTCATGTGAATATACAGTGGTCAGAGTGAAGGGACAGGATCTCTAGAACAGCTCAGGGCCAAGGGAGGGAGCCTCCACCCCAAAAATATTACAATCAGCCTAGTCAGGGACTGACCTTAAAACAACTGAACATGTCTCCAAGAAACTAAGCCCCTCACCCTTACAGAGACCAATTGATCAGCAGAAGCCACCAGCAAAGGACAGAGCTTTTCCAAGTTAGGCTTACTCCAGAGATGCCTTATACCTACATCCAGTAGGCAAAGGGTTTTGGGAGATAGCCTTTGATTCTCCTGTCCCTCCTTCCTGTCCCCAACTTCAGAGAAAAATCAGCCTAGAAGGAGGGAAGCAGTGGCAGAGCATGTCATGCTTTGCCCTCTCCCCTCCTGTTTTAAATGGAGGAACCTATGTTTTAATAATTATAAGTGACGAGAAAGTTAGGAACTCTTAGGATATTACTACAGAAATTCAAGAGAGAAACTCAATATAGCATAGTTGGAGGTAAAAATTAGAATAAAACAGTTTAAGGTTTATAATACTCTGATTGAAACACTCCTGAGCTAATAATAACAATCCGTTCCTACAGGGTATCTTCAGGACTGATTGCTAGACACAGTTGAGGACTTACTTGTTAGACCACAATACTTTTTAGAAAAGTCTCCCCTTTTGACTATTCTGTTTGACCTTCTAAAAATTAGTTACTCCATCGACTTTTTTTTATATCTAGTAACCCTTGTTTAAATAAATTTAACAAAAATGTTCTTTAACAATGCATACTGATTGTGTATTATTAGCGCTATATTAGGTATTGGCAGTATCACTAAGGAGGTACTGTCTCTGTACTTGAAAAGGTTAATGTGAACGTGTGTGTGTATGTTTATAAATAGCTAATTATACCTCAACAAGAGAAGTACTACGCTAGAGAGTTGATAGAAAAGTGCTGGTAGCTCCCAGGAGGAAGCAGTTCCCCTCCTGCGGAAATCAATAGGCTTCACAGAAAGTAAGACATTTGAGCTGACTCTTGGAGAAGGTGCTTATTAAGCCTATTAAATCCATGTCAGCCTTTAACACCTTGTTCAGATTAGTTTATCAAATTTTTCCACCTGCCAGTTAGATGAGAGCAGCATGGCAAGAAAGTCCTGATGGAAGGAAAGAGAAGAGCAGAGAGAGAAGGCCCTGCGGGAAAGACACCTGGTGGGCAGGGCGCCCTGAGTCTCCTAGGGGAGTGACAAGATATAAGAGAACAGCCCTGCCTGAAGTAGCAGGGGGACCCAAATAATAGCTTTGTCATTTTACTTAGCTCTGTCCTGATTTTATTGATCTATTTCAAGTGTCCTCTTATAATTATATTTCATTAAGCACCAGGACTGGTCAGTGGCCAAATACAGGGCAGTTATTCACAAGGTAAAATTAGGTGTGCAAGTGTGTAGAGAAACATAATGCACACTTCAGAGATACTGTGGGTTTCGTTCCAGACCACAAACTGGTGTGAAGAACATTTTGAATTCAAATCTGCCTTCCCTTCTCTGAAGGGTCTTAAGTTATTTCCTCTCTCTGAAGCATAGTTTCCTTACCAGTTACAGAAGAAACTGTTAGGGCTTGGAGGTTATAAATAAACACCAACAGATATCTGGGAAATAGTAGGAGCTACTAGATACTAATTAAGTAAGTGAGTTCCTTTACTTACTACTTATTCTCCTTTAGCCTTCAGAGTATCTTATTTCATTATAAGAGGTAAAGATGCTCTCAGTAAATAGAAAACAGCCTTTTAAAATATTCATTTTTCTCCTTATGGAGAAGTAATTCTTTTTTTTAATAAAGAACATACCAATCTGAACTGGAGGGGGGGGGACAGAAGAACCAATAATCCAATTTTTGGAATATTTAGGTTAAATATTCACCTAAGACCAAGCTAAAGCTAGATGTCCTTCCCAGCTGAAATGTCCCATGGTTAGAACAGGTATCCTTGGAAGAGTGGGTCAGTCAGTATAATTACTATGTGGAAGCAGGCATGTATACTTAATTCTCTATGACCTGGACAAACCATGCCAGAGTTACAGCTCAGCAGGAGCAGAGTGTCTAGTACCGCTCAGGATGGACAGGAGGAGAGCACTTGCGATTCTAGCCTCTGGAAGCCAACAGGAAGGCAGGGAGCTTACAGCAGGAGTAAGACAGTTTATTCCTTGTAAACATGCATTGAGAATAATTCCTCGTTTCTGTCCCCACCCCCTACCCAGCAAGATTTGGTGATAAATTTGTCTTCTGAGAAAAACACCTGGAGGAACAGTTACCCAGAGTGCCGGGTCAAATCTCCAGTAGCCATCGTTGCCAGAAATGTGTGTTTACACATAATGCCCTCACACCCCCACACACACACACACCATTTGGGCATTTGTCTTTCAAAATGACTTACCACCTTTATCCCTGTCTTTTCTTCTCAATCTTCTTTCTGTCCCCATTGCTTCGTATCTAAAATAAATTTGCAGCAGAGGAAAACTGTTGTTCCCCGTCCTTCCCTCCAGACGTGCAATTTGCGTTCATGCTTATTTCTGTGCACAGCACAACGTGAGCTGTGTCCTCGGTTCATTCTCATACTTTGTATTCGGGGTCAGTAAACTTGGAGAGTGCGCAGCTGTGACACAGCGGATTCCTACAGGCTTTAAGCAAACGTACCTGATCTTACCAGTCCCAGAAGAGTAATCCTTGAGTGATTTGCTTGGGTAACATTTTTGGCAGCGCTTCTTTCTTTGTTTTTAATACTGTTCTGGTTTCGTGTTGGTGAACCTCTCAAATTTATTTCCAATTAGATAAAGGTGACCTTCCCTCCCCCAAGCCTAATGGCTCCTGAGACTCTTGAATCCTGGTAAGACCTATGACAGCTGTCATTAGTTAATTGTTAATGCACCTTGAATCTTAAAATAGCCACCAGAAAATAGGACTGCAACACCAAGGGAGAACAGCATAGTCGGGCACTTCATACTTTTATCAAGTGATTTGGTTTAGGACTTGAAAATCTGGTTCGTGTTTGAGCATTGAGAGACATTTTGAATTTAAAGTAAGATGGAGAAACTGAAGGAAGCTCAGTCATGGGGAGTAGAATTAGAATCAGTCGGATTCAGAAACAAAGCATCTATGCTCAATGCCTGTGAACACCCAGCAAATGACTCTGCAGTAGAATTGGGCTCTTTTGCCTAGTGCCTCCACGGACAAGAGTACACTTTCCCACCTGGAGAGGTGAGGCTCACAGGATATTGAACTCCATCCCAGGTCTTCCACAAGTCTTCATCCCCTTAGAACTGGCTGACTTCAGTTATATCTGGAGGGGATATCAGAGTGGTCCCCTCCTTTCTACTTGTCTTTCTGCCTCTCCAACAAAGTGACACTTTTGCTGCTTCCGTTGGGGAACATGAATGTTAGACGTGATAATTGGAAATGGAGGCTGAAGTCAGCGTTGGACTCTATCAAGTTGAAAGTGGAACTTGATGTCCTGGAGTAATGAGTACTCTTGTTAAGAAAATATGTCTGTCAGTTTAGAAAGGTTAGTTCCCACGCCCTCTCCAAAATCTCCCCAAAACAATGACTGAGTAAAATTGTGATGAAAGACACTAGCAGAATAACACCTACAAGGTCAAAATCATAAAGCAGTGAGATTTGCCTACAAGTCGTAGTACTGGCCTCTAGGAAAAAGCTATATCTCAAAATTTTTCATCTTCCTAAGTGGTAGTTTCTCTCCAAGAGTCTACATCAACAAAGAACAGTGGCTTGTACATATAAGGGACTTCTAGCTTTTCAAAGTATCTTACATGTGTTATAATAACCCTGTGCTGCAAAGGAAAATTACCCAGAGTAAATTATAAATAGAGAAACAAAATTAAAGAGAAGTACCCTATTTCCCTTGGAGCATATTCTCCAGATTACTAACACCAGAAATTTCATGTCAAACATAGGACTAAACAGTAAAAATAGATAGTACCAATATGTTCCAGAAGTTGCTTTATCAAAAGAACCTGATTAATGGAAACTGAATATGTGGTACTGTTTCCTAATATCATTTAGTTCACATCACAATTTGTCTATGTATCAGTCCCACATATAAGATCATTATTCTACAGAGGGCTTACTGACAATTCCAGATTTTATAGAATAATGAAGAGGGAAGAAGTAGAAATGAGTCTAACACTAAGTGTTGTATAACATCAAACTCATTTCTATTTAGGCTTGAAAGAACTGTATGGGCACATGTATGCTTTGTATCCTTGGAATTCATAACACATTAAATAAAATAATGAAATTACACTAGAGATTTGACATAAAGTAGCAAAGAGTTGTTTGTTTGTTTTAATTTAAAAGGGGGCCCTATTTCTTTTTAATGACCTGGTTTCTTTTTCTCATTGTGGATGTCCTGAAATGTCTGTAGCAATGGAAATCCACATGATATTAAAAGAAAACGTGATTCAGATGGCTAAGTCAGTCAAATTTATGGAATGGAAGGGCACCAAACAGTTTGAACTCTTCTGCTATTTTTCAATTATTAAATTCCTTTGAATTCGACAAGCATAAATTTTGTCTTTTTCTCCTTAATCATATAAAAAAGCCTATTCAAATGACCCTTATCCATATAATAGCTATTCTTAGTACTGTGTTTTGTTATAAGTAGAAGGTTTTAAATTGGATTTAATCTCACATACTATCAACTGGATCCTTTATTTAGTGAAAATATGAAAGCGGAATCAACAGAAGCTCCTGTTTTGATATTTGAATGCCTACCTTTACTCTTCCAAGCATGGCAGCTCTAAAGTCCAAGATTGTTGATGTCTCCATTAATCTCCTGTTTATGAGCTGCAGGTTTCTTCTGGGCAAGATACTTGAGAATGGATTTATTGCCAGGAGAAAGGAAGAATATAATATTAATATTGTGTGTATTATAAGAGGATAGATAAACTTCCGCTGGCAATAAATAAAGGCATAATTAGATTATTCTAAAGAGACATCTATAAATACATTGGGATTCTTAGTAAACAATGAAGAAATTTTATGTAATAGTTCTGGCAAGAGTTATACAGGAGGTAATTGTCAAATGCTATTTGTGAGATTGAATATGAAATGGGCTATAGTTACACTGAGCCAGAAGGTAATAGAATTATGTAATCTGAATTTTCAATCAGGTAGGAGCCTAAAATATCAATTAACCCAACCCTAGCATTTTAAAGTATGAGCAATAAGCTTCAGAAAGATGGAAATTTTCAAGATCAGAGTCAATGTCTCAAATAAGTTTAATACAACAGAATTAAGCACATATTACATGTCAGGCACGTTAAAACTGAGAAAATGCTTTTTGTGTGTTTTTTAAAAATAAGGTAAATTTTACACTTGATCTGTTTACTTGCTATCTGATTGGAGAGCCATACATTCTCTAGATTTAAATATTGGTATGATATCATAATACCATGATAGAGGTGTACAAAATGGTGACTTGGAGTTTCTGAGAAGCCTGTCTATAGACAATGCTACACAAGTCAGCCAAGCCAAGATAGGCAGAAAGTGCATTCCAGGGAAAGGGACATGCAGGAACAAAGATGGGGGAGTTGTGTATATAGGAGCAAATGAGCAGGAAAGTGTGGAGGCAGAGTTGGTGAGAGCTTTGCTAGGTAAGGACAAGGTCTTTGAGATCTACAGTGGCAGGCACTGGAAATTTATCCTTTAAGACAGTAATACAAGGCATTCAAAGAGTTTTAAGCCTGAGGATATTGCAAATGTAAATTTTTTTGATGATCTTATTGTTGTGTGGAGGAAAACTGACCGGTTAGGAGTGGATTAAAGCAGCCCAGGCAAGATGTGATGAGGTAGTGATCTAGAACATCGATCAAACTGGAATATGTCAATATAGGAATGTGAAGGAGGGACAGGTTTAGGAAATAGAAGGAGGTAGAATTGTCAGAGGTTAGGAGTCTGCGATGCCTTTTGTTTTTTTCTGGTTTGAGTGGCTGCATAGGTGATGGTGCATCAGTACTGGAACAGAAGAAGTTTGTGTTTGGAATTTTAAAAATGAATTCAGTTTTGAACATAATGAAGTTCATCTACCTGTGTGATATCCAAATTGATATATCGGAAAGAATCTGGTAATCTAGAGTTCAGGGTAGAGTCAAACTAGGATGGAATGTGGGAGCTATCTACCTGTAGGTCATAGTTAAAATGATGAGAGTGGATGAGATAAGAAATTGCATAAATAATGAATTTATTTGTATCATTATTGAATAATGAGTCATTAATAGTGACTAAAAACTGATAGCACACAGACGAATTCAACTATCTTGAAATAGCCAGAGAAGAAAAAAAGGTGAATCAGAGTGTTGGTATAAATACTAAAGGAGAGAGCTGAATTTCAAGAAGAGATTGGTTAACCGTGTCAAATGTTGCAGTGAGTTGTGGAGAAAGAAGGCTTGAAAAGCACCACTGGATTTGGTCAGAAGGTCCTGTTTAATCATCTTTGCCAAAACCAAGGTTTTGGAAATCATATTCTAGAGTGGAATAACAAATGACTGAAATGAACCAAGTCCACAGCTCTTCCCACTAGATGACAGTCAAATTTTTCAGCTTTCTTATCTCAACTATCTCCCAAATACAGTAAATCCACACTTATTATCATCAATATATTCCTAGAAATTGTGACTTTAATGAAAACCGGATCCTTGAATAATGTTTTAATTGACACTGGCTAGGATTTTGGGTTTTCCTTTCTCATCAATATTATAACAAAATGACATTGGACAATATCATGTTATTCTAGGGTCTGCTGTACTCAAAAATCTATTTGTAGACTTCTATTATATTTTTTGTTTAGGTCAGTAGAAAACTGTAGAATGTAACTTCAGACTTATAGGTTCAGTCAATCCTTTCTTAGGTCTGTATTTATAGGTTCTCCTGTGTCTATTACTTGAAAAGAAAGTGAAAAGTATTAGGATCAGAAAAACAGTGTGCTTTTAAATTTATCTAATTCCTAAAGCAAATATTTAGCCTATTTTCTGACTATGGCTTACAAGATGCTCAATTATTAGGATAACCAGAAATATTGAAATAGACTTGGAGACTTCAAGTTTCCATGGCAGATCACAGGTTTCCTTCAGGAAATGTAGTAAATACAAGAAATAGCAAAAAGTTAGAATAAAACCCCACCTTTTAAAAACCTAGGAACAGGACATAAGAAAGCCTAAAAACATGAAGTCAATCCACTCAATTCCATAACATTTGGACAAATTAATGAATATAATGAGGTCTATGCCTTAAAGGACATGTTGTATATATATGACATCTTGCCTGTCCAGAAGGCATCTGGAAGGAATTTGCTGAGTTTGGTCTTTGGTCCCCAAGGACTTCTCAGAAGCCTCCTGCTTGTAGCCACCAGCTTTAGCATGTAATCCAATGGCATGGGCCAAACAGGTCCATTCAAAGGCCAAGAAAGTTTAACCATTATGTTACACACCTGCCAGTATATAAATCTATTGTAATTTTAAAATAAATGGTCCTGACAGCTCATCTGTAATTCTTTAATTAAAAGTGAGATACAGGAGTGTGGGTGTTCCAACATGGGTTAACCTTAAAAACATTATATGAAACAAACTACATACATAAGAGTACATGTTCTGTGATTCCATTTATATTAAATGGTCAGAAAAGGCAAACTTATAGGGACAGAAAGCAGTGGCTATCTGGGGATAACAGAAATGGCAAAAAAAGAGAGTAGACTGACTGTAAATGACCATGAAGGAAAATTTGGGGGAAGGGGTGGAGATTCTAAAATAGCTTAGTGGTATTGGTTGTAAAACTATACTTTTACTAAAAATCATTGAATTATATACTTACAGTGGATTGATTTTATAGTACTTAAGTTATCCCTCACTAAATCTATTTTTTTAAGTCTTAAAAAACTATGAGGTATGGTAAAGACCAAGGTCTCTGGTTAAATATGGCTTGGTATATTTAGATGAAGATTGAGTTGCACAATCATTATTTTTCTTTCTTATTGTCTGACTTGATTAACTGCTTTCAATAGTAAAAATTTATGGGAAATTTTAATGCTTAATTCCCTAGAGAACTTTTGACTTTTCTGTTATCCTCAGAGGAGAAACATCCAAATAACAGATGCATGAATTTCATTAATGATGAACTCCGTAGAATGTTAAAAAAAAAAAAAAAAAGTATTTTCCAAGACATTGCCAGTAGTTTTGTTTACTTACCTCCTTATCTCATAATCTCTTGTCTCAATAGGTAAATTCACATTCTGGAGTCCCCACAGGCTAAATTAATTAGAGGACTATATCTTAGTCATTTGGGCTGCTGTAACAAACACTTTGGACTGGGTGGACTGAAAAAAAAAAAAAATTTCTAATTGTTCTGGAGTCAAGATTCTGGCCATTTGGTTTTTGGTAAGGGAACTACTCCTGGTTTGCAGAGGCTGCTTTTTTGCTATGTCTTAACAGAGCAGAGAGAAAGCATCTGTCTGGTAACACATGAGTTTTATGGGAACATAGAATTCATTCCATACCACTATGTGAATGGAACTTTCTGGAATTATAAGGTGCTCAATTGTCACAGCTGGTGCATCCTTCAATATTTTTACTATATAATTTTACTGTATGATTTTATTTTTACTATATAATTTTAAACTATATCATTTTATTTTCAGTATATAATCTTATTCACTATTATATTTTTTACTACATAATTTTACTCATCTTTCAAAGCCCTCTTAGGTTAGTAGGTATAAGGAAAACAGCATTGAATGAGATATGCCTCTGTTTTGGGCGGGTTTTGTTATTGTTATTTTTGTCTTTGCATTGCAACCTAGAGGAGGAGGTAAGTGCAATAAAGTATCAAATAAACAGAGATAGTCCAGACCAGGAAAATTAGTAGAAAAAATGACTCATTTTACCAGAAGTTGCTAAGAGAGACTGTGGGATAGAGGGTGTGGAGTTAAGACTTCACAGACAAAAGTAGGTTTGAACTGAATCTTGAAGAATGAAGAAACAACTGACAGGCACATTTTAGATGTATGAACATTAAAATATCAAGGAAAGACATAGAGAGGTCCTTAAAGTACATTATGACTTTCAAAGGGATTTGGACTTTATTCTATAAAAAGTAGGGAGCCATGGAAGAGAAATGCTATGCTTTATAAATATTTCAGCAGGGATGTGGGAGGTGTAAGTCCAGTGTAATAAGAAAAGTTAGGTGACAAGTTCAAGAATGAAAAAGAGATGATGAGAGCCTGAACTAGGTAGAAGCAGTGAGATCGATGCGGATATAAATACAGGCATACTGACTATGGGATATCTATTTAATTCAGTGGGTGAAAGAATGTGAGGGGGATAAGTAAAAGGGAGAAGACCTGAGTGAATCCTAGTTTTCTGTGTTAGATCACTAAATCTTTCTATAAGTTTAGTTATAAAAGGAAGGAAAGATCTAGGGTTCAGTTAAAGATGAAGGTTGAAGAAGACTTAAAAAAACCCCTAATTTTCATCATGTTTATACCTACTTGAAAGGAGTTAGAAATAAAAAGCACAGCATATATTAAATGGAAGAGGACACTAAAGGTACAAGCTCCCCTGTAGGAATAGAAGATCAGGTACAGAAAACATTTAAAGAAATTAGCATTGAATTGGAGAAAGACAACTTCTTCCTTTGATATAGAAGCAGAAACAGTGGGGATGAATATACATTTCAATAGCTTTTATAATTGTAGGGTCAGAGGTAAATTGGTGAAGAAGTTTATGTCTGGAAAAAGGTCTGATTTTTCCTCATAAATTTAAGGGATATGATCATGCTGAAGTTGCAGGAGAGACAGAGTAAGGATCTGTGACATATAAAGTATGAGGTAGCCCTTGTGAGAGACAGATCAGGGACTGAGCAGGATCATGTAAAAGGTAAAAGATTTGTCAAACAGGACAGGGGCCACTGCTGAGTCACAGTCCACAAATGTCTAGTGGCAACAATACACACAGGTAGATGATCTCCTTTAGCGGTGCTCAGCAATCCAAATGTGTGAGCGGAGAAGCCTATGACTGGGTTTACCAGTGATTATGAATTGGCAGGACAGATGCATGGGTCTAAGGATACTGAAGTGCTTGTGAGAGAGTCACTTAAGTGACTCACTACTGATAAAAGTTTAAGCAGAAAAAAACAGGGAAATCATCAAGCAAGTGATGAATTTAGAGAAAAGGGAAATAATTTAAGGAACAATTTCAAAGAGGTTGATGAACATTTCAACATAAGAGAAGATAATGACCTTCAGAATGGGAGATGATAGTCAGATCTTGAATATTGGAATTTACTATTCCAGAGATAATGAAGTTACAAGGCCCAAGTTCAGGTCTTTGTTTGGGTTATTGAAGTGAAAGATGTACTTTGGGGTCAAGGAGCTTAGGATGGGGCTGTTGGATGGACATCCACATGCATGATGCAATCATAAGTGATCTTGGCAGGAGCTGGGACAAAAATGAAGATTGTGAGTCATTCTAGAATACCAAATGATGAGAGGTGTGGGATGTACTATAGGGTAAATAATGAACAGACAAGCTTTAATTCAACTCGGAGTTTACAAAGGGTTATTCATAGATATTATTTTACTTAATCTGCACAACTTATGATATAAACATGGCAGTCTCATTTTACAGATAAAGAACTGAGATTTAGGTTGCCAAACAAAAATCAGTGAGTGACAAAGCTGGGATTCAAACCCACATTTCTGACTGCAGTTCTATTGTTTTTTGCAGGAAAATATGCTGTCTTAGTGGAGGTAAAATTTTACCCCTTAGGCACAGAGAAGTTTTCCCAGAGGTGCTCGAAAGATATAATGCCTGAATCTAAACACAGATACTAAAATATGGAATGTAAGGTCCATTAGAGGAAAGAAGTGCTTTCCCAGAAGCCAGTGGTTGAAGAAGTGTTTCTCCCAGTTTGTACCAAAGAAAACAAAAGGTTATGTATATGCATTAGTCATAACCCACCCTGGGCTAAAGATAAAGAAAGAGCTGGCTGACCTTATGCCTTAGCATCAATCCTTCTGGGCGTTCAATTTAACTCAATTAGACCTGGATAAAAATGTCAGATGAAAGGGTCAAAGCTGAGGGATGGAGCATCTAGTGTGCTATTTAAAGTATTTCTGCTTTAAAATAACACAAAGAAATGGCTGGATCAGTTCTTACCGTTCACCTCTCTCTAATGACTCTCATTTCTGCTCACAGATCAAAGTACTGATAATTATTTAAATAAAACATTTCTAAAACCTCACTTTTCTGGGAGCAGAATCAGAGTCCCTATTTTTTTGACAACGTTATGATCATTTATGTCTTCTTTTTGAGTCACCATAACTAAAAAAAAAAAAAGCATTAATCTTTCCCACTTTCCTCTAATTTCTGCTTCCAAAGATTTTACCATGAAGGAATGAGGTTGTTGGGAAGTCATTGGAGCTCCTTCCCTACCCAGCCAACAGTAATGCCTGGAATATGGAGTTCCCAGGAAATGGTAGCTAAGTGACATTTAACCTAATAGCTAGCCGAGGGCCCTTTCTCACCATGAACAAACACCCTGACCATGAGCAATAAAATACCTAAAATCATTTTTAGAGAGGTTAGAAAGGGAGAACTGAGTTTTAGAATCTGAAAAAGCAATTTCCTTCTTGAATATGGACAGGAGTAAAATTTGGATAACTCAGGAAACAGCCCTCATTTTTGGAAAAGCATGCAGGGCAGATGACCATGAATTTGGATGGAGTGGACCTATAGATGGCAAGCCAGGAGACAATTGGAATTACAGAAATAGTAACATACAAAAATGTTAAATAAACTATTTCCAGTACTGACTTCATAAAGGGGCTTTCCTGGGCTATATAACTCCAGAAATGGAGTCCTTAGTTTCTTCACCACAAAAGGTATATGTTGGCTGGTCATGAGGGAGGAGCTGAGTTAAGTGAGTTTTCTCAGAAGCCACCTAACATAGTTTGTAGAAATAAGTCCTCCCTGCCTATTAGAGAATCCACCACTAATCAGAGTTTCATAAGAAACTTCTGTCAGTGGAGATCCTTTTGATGAACAGGAATTTTGATGTCAAAATGTCAATTTCCAGTGATGAAAAAATGCTGAACAATCTGTGTGAATCAGAGTGAGGGCTTCTACATGCATCGGAAGTCATGATAAGATTGAATCAAGAGGCAGGACAATGTCTAAACAGTGCAAGAATGGAAAATACATTTACTAAATGTACCCTAAAAATATCATGATCTTATAATAAAATGCTGTGATAATGTGAGCACTTAATAAATGAATGATAATTATGAAGCAATATGAGCTCCCTTCCAAATATCCCTCACAGGTATGCCTGTTTTACATAAAGAAGTGAGAATGGAAATGAGGTATATTGAACAGAATGAAACAGAGATAATTTTAAGCAAATAGAGGGTGCATTCATTGTTTTCTTTTTGAATTCATACTTGACCTCAGTCCTTAGGCTTTATCTGTGCTTTCCCTTCCTGGCAGAGGATATAGGCAGTCTGTTACCTGAAAATAGTTTACTCAGACCCCCTGCCCCACTGGCATACCCCCAAGCAAACCACTGCCCTTCTGCTAGCCCCTCTGGATTTGTTGGTAGTATGGTCTCTTCCCCTTTCCAGCCCCTGGAACTTTTCTTTCCAAAATAATCCTCTTTCTGATCAAGCATGTGTGACTTCTCAATAGAGTCCTGAAAATTCCATAATTTTATGAGCGAAGAACTTCTACAGCTCCCCGGGAATTATATGATAGTAATTCCTCTTGGCTTTCAGGAGCCAGATATTGCATGCCCCGTCCTTGTCTCTCTATCTGTGCTACTGTTCTTCCACCAGACTTGATGTTCCCTCTGTTACAGTAACTAGCCACACTGTATTGCAGCAATCTGTTTATAGATCTGTCTCTTCAGGGGTTGTGAATTCTTTGAAGGCTGAAACTGTCTTATTTCTGTCTTTTAGCTAAGTGCTGGGTATAACTGGGAGTTCAGATATTTTGTTCAGCAAGAGAGGGAATAAATCACCATCATCACATACTTATACTTGAAACACGTTGACTCTGTGCCTACCGTTGTGCTAGTAATTTTATGCACAGTAGAATGTGCACTTTAGTATTCTCCTTCTGAAGACAAGGATGTAAGTTTTGGGCTAAATAAGTCAAGGTGTTTGTATCTAAAAGAGAAATTTATCAGGCCAACCCAAAGAGGGTGGACAGGAAAACTTCTAGCAGGAGGGGCTTTTAGGTTTCCCAATCACATGTACAATAAATGTACCACATTTTTCTACCTTTATGGAATGCCAGCTTTGGCTTTAAGATTTATAAACCATGTAAAAAGACAAAGATACAGAAGGGGAAGACTTTGCCATTATTAAGCCATCTCTATTTATTCCAGGTTTATGTCCATCTCCCACCCATCCCCAGATAAATTCTATAAAGAGATTTGTTTTGTTTTTGTGACATCTGAAATACAGTCTTCCCAAAACTGAAAATTTCCCAGGATATCCTGAGAAACTAGTTGGAATCCTTCTCTAATAACATTCAAAACCATCACACAGATTCAAACCACAAAGGTTGTAAATGGCACTGAAAGAAGTCAAGCTGGCTATATCCTTAAATATTTTCCTCAATGTGGATTGCAAGTTGCTTGCATCTCAGCCCTGCTGTGGAGGCCAGGGATGGTGGGAATGCAAGGACAGCAATCCTGAGCCTCATGTCTCCCTGGAGGGGACTATCTTGTAAGGTACCATAAGGATAAGTTAATGAGGCCAATCCAAGGTCCTCAGGCCACATCTGAAAGAGGAAACAACAAAATCTTCATGGGAAACTTATGAGAAAATGAAAATAGCCAGAATATACAAGAATTATCTGGCACCCTAGGGAGATTGTAAGTATAGCCTGAAAAAGAAAAAAAAGGGGGATAGTTTGGGGAAAGAGATTGTAAATTATAGCCTGAAAAAGGATAAAAGGGAGATATTGTGGGGAGAGAAGGGTTACAGAGAAAGCTGGATTTAAAGTTAGTCCCAACTGTGTCAGAATATTCTAGTGTATGTGTCAGTACCTTTCTCTGGACCTCAGTTTTCTCACTAGAAATGGAGCTCCCGGTTACATTCTGTGAGATACTTTTCCTTTATTATTGAGGTAATATTGGTTTACAAGATTGTATGTAAGTCAGAGGTATAGGACCCCACCTCTTCAGATACATGTCACCACACCACACCTACCACGCAGACACCCGTAGTCCTCCACCATAGTCCATTGGTCCCATGCCACTCTGGTAGCTGCAGTTTTACAATCAATTTTCTACAGTTTGTTTTGGGGTGGGTTTTTTGGTATTTTTTTTAACCCTTTATTTTGTTTCTCTATATTCCACATATGGAATATATAGAACCATCCAGTATTTGTCTTTCTCCTTCTGACTTACTTCACTTAGCATTATCCCCTCCAGTTCCATTCATGTTGTTGCAAATGGCAAGAGTTAATCTTTTTTTATAGTTGAGCAGTAGCCCATAGTGTATGTATACCACATCTTCTATTTCACTGCTCTGTTGTTGGGAATTAGGTTGTTTCCAGAAATTGGCTGTTGTAAAAAAAGTGCTGCAATGAACATAAGAGAGCATATATACTTCTAATTAGAAGGATCTGAAGGGTCATTTAAACACACCCAATACACAAATTACCCTTACTTTGGCTGCTTCTCTTCAGAATCATTCCATTACAGATGAGACACACATCTGCAATCAACTGGTGTACGGGTGTGAGTTAGAATAATGGAACATTAAATTTGCTCTAATCCTTTCATTTTTATACATGTGGAAACTCAAGTCCAGAATGGAGTGGCTCATCCAAAGTCACACAATTGGTTGCAAATCTAAGATTAGAATCCATGTCTAATCCTTCTCTTTTAGCAATATAAAGTCTTTTACCAGTCAGCTTCCATGGTAACTAAAATTCTGATTTGTTTTCAATTTGCCTCTAGAAAGCTTCTGACAAAATAGCTATATGCAACGAGGAACTGTGGTTCATTCTCATAACACTCACTGCTATAAATTTGGTTTCCAGATTAGTCCTGGCCCCTTGAGCCCTGAGAGAATTTGGGTTTTTGAAAACCACATATTTGAAAAAACTTATCTTGTAGTCTAAAGAAATCCCAAAAACAAACAGGGAAATGGAGAAAAGACAATATACAGATAGTAAATAGACACATGAAAAGTCATTCAACATCATTAACCATTAAAGACATGAAAACTAACTCCACAAGATAGCATTACATATGCACTAGAATGACAATAATCAGACACAGACAATCCCACGTCTTGACAAGGATGAGAAGCTAGATCTCTCATACATTTCTGATGGGAATGAAAAATGGCACAGTGACTCTGGAAAATCATTTGACACTTTCTCACAGAATTAAAAATGCACTGAATATACAACCAAGAAATCTCATATTTTGGGGTATTTATCCCTAAGGAATGAAAATCCATGTCCACACCAAAGCATGTATTTGACTATGCATAGTTTTATTTGTAATGCCAAAAACTGGAAACAATTGAAATGTCTTCCAAGGGGTGAATTTTAATAAATGTTTGTGCA